>SJYX01021000.1:207089-236128 GCA_006410675.1 Oreotragus oreotragus | reverse complement strand
CTTTGCCCTGCTTCATTCCGCATTCCAAGGCCAAATTTGCCTGTTACTCCAGGTGTTTCTTGACTTCCTACTTTTGCATTTCAGTCCCCTATAATGAAAAGGACATCTTTTTTGGGTGTTAGTTCTAGAAGGTCTTGTAGGTCTTCATAGAACTGTTCAACTTCAGCTTCTTCAGCGTTACTTGTTGGGGCGTAAACTTGGATTACCGTGATATTGAATGGTTTGCCTCGGAAATGAGCAGAGATCATTCTGTCATTTTTGAGATTGCATCCAAGTACTGCATTTTGGACTCTTTTGTTGACCATGACGGCTACTCCATTTCTTCTAAGGGATTCCTGCCCACAGTAGTAGATATAATGATCATCTGAGTTAAATTCACCCATTCCAGTCCATCTTAGTTCACTGATTCTAGAATGTCAATGTTCACTCTTGCCATCTCCTGTTTCACCACTTCCAATTTGCCTTGATTCATGGACCTAACATTCCAGGTTCCTATGCAATATACCTCTTTACAGCATTGAACGTTTCCTCTATCACCAGTCCCATTCACAAATCGGTGTTGTTTTTGCTTTGGCTCCATCCCTTCATTCTTTCTGGAGTTATTTCTCCACTGATCTCCAGTAGTATATTTGGCACCTAATGACCTGTAAAGTTCATCTTTCAGTGTCCTATCTTTTTGCCTTTTCATACTGTTTATGGGGTTCTCAAGGCAAGAATACTGAAGTGGTTTGCCATTCCCTTCTCCAGTGGACCACATTCTGTCAGACCTCTCCACTATGACCCGTCCTTCTTGGGTGGCCCCATACTTGCATGGCTTAGTTTCATTGAGTTAGACAAGACTGTGGTCCATGTAATCCAATTGGCTAGTTGACTGTGACTGTAGTTTTAGTCTGTCTGCCCTCTGATCCCCTCTCTCAGTGCCTACCGTCTTACTTGGGTTTCACTTACCTTGGACATGGGGTCTTTCTTCACAGCTTCTCCAGCAAAGTGTAGCCCCTGCTCCTTACCTCAGAGGTGGGGCAGCTCCTCTCAGCCACCGCCTATGATCTCAGGCACGGGGTAGCTCCTTTCAGCTCCTGTCCCAGACCTTAGGCGTGGGGTAGCTCCTCTGGGACATCGCCCCTGACCTCGGGCGTAGGGTAGCTCCTCTCCCTCTCACCACACTTGTGTGCCATCACAGCCACTGCACTGGTACAAAATAAAAAGACTCAGCTCAAACATATTCCCCTAATATTGCCATCAGAATAATTTATTGAAGAGGGAACTTCTCAACCAAAACTGAATTTTAGATATGTTGGATAACTTCTTTCAAATTATATATATAATCGTTAATTCTATCATAAGAGATTCTGATATGTTAGGTGAGATAAGGTCAGTTTAGTCAAAGCTATGGTTTTTCTAGTAGTCACGTATTGATGTGAGAGTTGGACCATAATGAAAGCTGAGCACTGAAGCATTGATGTTTTTGAACTGTAGTGTTGGAGAAGACTCTTGAGAGTCCCTGGGACTGCAAGGAGATTCAACCAGTCCATCCTAAAGGAGACCAGTTCTGAATACTCATTGGAAGGACTGATGCTGAAGCTAAAACTCCAATAGTTTGGCCACCTGATGTGAAGAACTGACTCATTTGAAAAGACCCTGATTCTGGGAAAGATTGAAGGCTGGAGGAGAAGGGGAGAACAGAGGATGAGATGGTTGGATAGTATCACCAAATCAATGGACATGAGTTAGAGAAAGCTTTGGGAGTTGGTGATGGACAGGGAAGCCTGGCGTGCTGCAGCCCATGGGGTAGCAAAGAGTCAGACATGACTGAGTGACTGAACTGAACTGATACCATTATTCTAACATGCACCTTAGGCTGTGAAACACAAACCACAATATGATTCTGATTGTATCACTCACTGCTTATGGTTGACTTCAGCAGTGGCCAGGGATCTTTACAGCTCTCTCTTCAACAAATGTGTCCCTCTCTGCACCCCTGGAGCCATGGTTTGTCTGTCACTGGGACTTGTTTTGACCAAGAGATGACAATGTGCCTTTATATACATGATATATATATATATATATACATATATATATATATATATAATATACGGTGATAAAAGTCTAAGTTCTTTAATATAAAATGAAAACTACCTATTATTTGCCTTCTGAGATTTCAAACTCTATTGTGCAACATTGCTTAATGTTTCAGTTCAGTTCCGTTGCTCAGTCCTGTCTGACTCTTTGAGACCCCATGGACTGCAGCACGCCAGGCCTCCCTGTCCATCACCAGCTCCCAAAGTTACCCAAAATCATGTCCATTGAATTGGTGATACCATCCAATCATCTCATCCTCTGTCATCCCCGTCTCCTCCCGCCTTCAATCTTTCCTAGCGTCAGGCTCTTTTCCAATGAGTCAGCTCTTTGCATCAGGTGGCCAAAGTATTGGAGTTTCAGCTTCAACATCAGTCCTTCCAATCAACACCCAGGACTGATCTCCTTTAGGCTGAACTAGTTGGATCTCCTTGCTTGATATTTATTTCCTAGTAATATCATATGGCTTGTAATACAGCAAGATATTTATACCATATGACATTTCCTTTAATTTTCCTTCCTATACTCAGTAGCTGAATGCCACACATTTCTTTAAACTCCTTGTTATTTCATCTGAAATGTCTTCCTTGAAACATAAAATTAGGTGATATGCTCTTTATCAGTTCTCACATATCACATTCATCTATTTCCATGTTAACACGATGCATTATAATTATTTTTGAAGATTAGAATCTGCAGTTAGATTGTAGTTCCTTAAGGACTGGGGTCGTACATACGAATTCTTATGCCTGGCACAAAGTTAATTGTGATAAATACTTGTTAAATGACACTATTATGAAATTCTTAACCTGTAATGTAAACTGTGAAGACTTAAAATGGAAGAATACACTTATATTTATTGAGCTACTGCTACAATCCAGGAAGTATAATGAGAGCTTCTCATGATACCACATGTAGAATAAATATTCAAGGAGTTCTGTATATGCTACATGGCACGACTGCTTATCTTTGGTTTTCCCCTACACATTTCACATGCATGTAGACTATTATTTCCCACAATGCTGCTGATTTATGGCTTAGCATGAATCTCATGGGTTAAAACATGTTAATGTATAATTGATTAACATATCAAGAGCAAAACATTTAATACTTCTCTATTATACTAGAGTCCTGGAGGACTTAGCTCTCCCTGCTGCTTGAGTCCCAGCAGACTTCATCAAGGACCTATACGCTATTCTTGAAAGGATGGTGAAACTTACCTTGAATTTGGAAAGGATGGAGAAAACACAAAGCCATCTATTTGTCATTCAACCACATGTAAAATTAAGAGCTATATTTTCTGCACATTTGTCACACACACTAATAGGTAAAACCATGGTTAAAGCTGAAAACACCAATTTGAAATCTAGGCTGCTATTCAGGCTGACTTGAGAGTGTGACCTGGCCTGACCACAGCAGGCAGACATGTCCTGACAACTGTCCTTGGGTATAGGCTCTGAGCCGGGTTGGGCTGTGGCCTTCAATAAACTAATCATGCCCGTTCCACCTGTAGTCTAGCCAAAGGATTTCAGCCATGATCCAGGGGGCAACAAATGACTGTTGGCTCCAGGTTTGGGACTATGAAGAGGAAGGTGGTAGAGGCCATCCTGGATCCATAATGTGAGACAAGTCTTCCTATGCAGACCTCTCTGACCCAACATTTGCCTAAATCCTACCTTATTACATTCTTCTGATCTCAGAACCAACAACAAAAACAAAACCTTTTGGCTTATTTTACTACTTCTTGTATTACTAATTCTAATGATAATAAGTGATAAAGCTTATCTAGATAGTTTGCTAGGGAAAAAGAAGCTCTCTGCTAGGGCTATTCCAGGCACATTTTTATATATGACCAAGGTACATGAGAGTTAAAACATTTTTAAAAATCAATTTCTAACAGCAGTATTGGTAGAAGAGAGGAAATGGCTTAAAATATAAAACTGATTGACTTATTCTTATAAACCTGTTTCTAATACACCTTGTCATAAATTCCAAAAGCATAAAACTCCCTAGAAAAGGTAATTCAAATACACTGGCATTACTTACATTAGGGATAAGTATTCATTCACTCTCTGGGGATGAGATATAGACAAGACATTAAACAGATTAAAGGGCATTATTAATACTTATTTAATACTATAAATTGTAGTTCTATAAACATTTAATAAATGTTCACCATCAAAATATTATTTTATCTATAGTTCACACATTATTTTTTACTCAACTGCTAAGTTACAAAATATTATATTTGGATTAAACAAGAATATTTTTCCTAAGAAACTGAAAGTTAATCTGCCACTTAAACAATATATGTATTCTTAATGGTTATTTGGTGTATGATCTTTGAAGATTTACAGCCTCTTCTCTTGAACTAAATGCTAATATTTAATGTTCTGCATTTAATTGCTCATGTTTGCTTTAGTTTGAATAAGAGTGTTTTCTCTGCAAGCAGTATTTTCATGTAAACATCAGCCTTTTTAATAATGTATGGCATACTGAATTGTATTTTCTCCTCTAAAATTAAAAGAAAAATGAATGCAAGTACTTCTTAACCATACTTTTATAAAGATTAGTTAAATTATCTCTGTAATTCAATATCTGAATTGCACATCTAGTAACAATTTAATTATATATATTTGTCAGATTAGAACTGAGAATGTGAATGATGGTGATTAGGCTCTAAGTCATTACCAACACTCTTGCAACCCCGCAACTGTAGCTTGCAAGGCTCCTCTGTCCATGGAATTCTCCAGGCAAGAATACTGTACGGAGTTGCCATTTCTTTCTCCAGGGGATCTTCCTGACCCAGGAATTGAACCCAAGTCTCCTGCATTGCAGGAAGATTCTTTGCCAACTAAGCTACAAGGGAGCCCAGAATGTGAATTGTTCACTTAATATTTAAGTTGATAGATATATAATTTTTTGGTCTTCTTAAATGAAGTATCATTAATTCTANTTTCTCCAGGGGATCTTCCTGACCCAGGAATTGAACCCAAGTCTCCTGCATTGCAGGAAGATTCTTTGCCAACTAAGCTACAAGGGAGCCCAGAATGTGAATTGTTCACTTAATATTTAAGTTGATAGATATATAATTTTTTGGTCTTCTTAAATGAAGTATCATTAATTCTAACAACAGTTTAAAGTAAGCTTAAATTTGATCTGTCGAGGTTAATCTTTTAGTTCTTTTGTGGAAGAGTTTCAAGTATGGTTGGAGCACAGTATTTACAGCTGGACCATTAGTGCATTAATCTGTACAAATAGAGAAGATGTGATTTGAAAGTAAATTTTATCAGTGGTTTTACAACTTATGAAAGCCTAACTAAATATGCAACCATCCTTTGGAGAGAGATTAACTGAGAATTCATGAACAATCTTTGTCAGCCTATATCTCTTCACTGTCTTATTGCAGACAAAAGGTCAGGGGTTGTATTTTTCAAACTGAAAAGAAAAAATTACAAAAACAACTGTTTAGAGAATCAATAAGTTTGAAAATATGGAGCTATTTCCTCTTGAAGGGAAATATTTGCAACTTGTCTAAAAATATTCAGTTCAGTTCGGTTCAGTTCAGTTCAGTTCAGTCGCTCAGTCGTGTCCAACCCTTTGCGACCCCATGAATTGCAGCACACCAGGCCTCCCTGTCCATCACCAACTCCTGTAATCGACCCAAACTCATGTCCATTGAGCCAGTGATGCCATCCAGCCATCTCATCTTCCGTTGTCCCCTTCTCCTCCCACCCCCAATCCCTCCCAGCATCAGGGTCTTTTCCAATGAGTCAACTCTTCGCATCAGGTGGCCAAAGTATTGGAGTTTCAGCTTCAACATCAGTCCTTCCAATCAACACCCAGGACTGATCTCCTTTAGGCTGGACTAGTTGGATCTCCTTGTAGTCCAAGGGACTCTCAAGAGTCTTTTCCAACACTGCAGTTCAAAAACATCAATTCTTTGGTGCTCACCTTTCTTCACTGTCCAACTCTCACATCCATACACGACTACTGGAAAAACTATAGCCTTGACTACATGGACCTTTGTTGGCAAAGTAATGTCTCTGCTTTTTAATATGCTATCTAGGCTAAAAATATTAATACCACCTAAATTGCTTTTTAAATCTGTGCATGTGATTTAAGTCATCAGGCTTCATGTTCTGGAGCATAAACTTGATTGGGAATTTATAAGGCACTAGAGAAGGATACTACAAACATTTAATTTGAAAGACTGGAAAGGAAGCCTATTGGTTAATGAGCCAAATCCTAGACAGATCTTAGGAGGAAAGAGGAAAGGAAACTGGGTGATATGTTTTGCAAGTTTGGTGGCCCTAATGGTAAAGAATCTGCCTGCCAATACAGGAAATACAAGAGACTGGGGTTCAATCCCTGGTTTGGAAAGAATAACAACCTACTCCAGTAGTCTTGCCTGGGAAATCCCATGGACAGAGGACCCTGGTGGGCTACAGTCCAAGGGGTTGCAAAGAGTAGGACATGGCTGAGCATGTGTGCATGTGTGCACACACACAGACACACACACAAACACACAAGGAAGAATAATTCATCACTTATCTCATAAAAATAGACCAATGTGGGACAATACAAGCATATAACAAATGAGATCAAGATTCAAGGACTGGTTCCACAACTAATTGACTATATGACTTTCAGTATGTGCATATTGGTTCCAGAACTGGGTTTCCTGATATCTTTTGTGTAAAATAAAGAAGTGACACTTGATTTATGTCTGAACTTCCTTCTAGCAATAATATCAGATTCTGTGAAACAAATATAGGTTCTTACTACATAGTCCTTTGAAATTTTCTACATTTTGTTTTGATTTATTGACAGTACTGTTTGCTAACTTTTCTGAATAAATTCATAATGATCATGGATGTCCAAAGGTTAAATTAGATACATATTTCCACCAAACACCATAAGAACATTTTAGCTCTTTCCTCCTAGTTTTATAAAAAATAAAGATACCATAAAATCCTCATACTATAAAGTATTTTGTTAAATACTAATGCAAAGATATTGGCTATCTCTGTGAAAAGCATTCTTATGGTCTCTGTTCTCCAGTATGGCTCTCTCTTTATCTTCCAGACATAGGGAATTAGTCTCAGAAGCAGCAAAGAGGAGCCTGGTGGGAAAAGCATATTATTGTGTATCCTATTTCTTGATGTCCCTTTCACCTCCTTCCTCCCAGCCGTCTTCTCTCAGTGTCCCCACAACCCTCCCAGGGTCTGTGCTATTTTTATTCCTTGGCTTTACTTAAAGGAAAACAAATCAGAGACAAGGTAACTTGAAGACCTAAACTACTAAAATAATAATAAATGCTAATTCTTGAAATAAATAAGATGGGATTTTTTAAAAATGCAATAAAAGATTCGAGCTTTTAGGATTTTTACTATTGAGTAAGATAGCTTTCTAAACAACGTGTTTTTTCAAAATACATTTGTAACTAGATGGAAAATTATTATTTTTTTTTTATTACCTAGTGATTCCATTTGCACTATAAGAATTTAGTGCCCATTTGAGGCTGAATTTGATTTAATTGGTTATTTAGTTATTGAATTGTTTATTAATTTTCAATAATACAGCTTTCAACAAAATACATATTCCTCCTGGGATTTTATTTAATTTTTTAATTGGTGGATTTTGAGTTAAATACAAGACCTTGAAAATTTTGTGTAGAGAATAAAAGTCAGGACAGTTAAATTTTTGTCAAACACGTGCATAGAAACAGATACTTGTAATACCAGAGCACTGCTTTTTGCCTACATTTAAAATAATGAATATAAGCAGCCAGGTGGTAAATTTATCTGGGATGAGAATATAACCGGTCTAAACCATCAGATTTACAGAGTTCCAGAAAACCATATACTTCTGCTTTATTGACTACCTCAAAGTCTTTGTGTGGATCACAACAAACTGTGGAAAATTCTTAAAGAGATGGGGAATACCAGACCACCTTACCTACCTCCTGAGACATCTGTATACAGGTCAAGAAGCAATAGTTAGAACTGGACATAGAACAGACTGTTTCCAAATAAAGAAAGGAGTATGTCAAGGCTGTATATTTTCACCTGCTTATTTGGCTTCCCTGTGGCTCAGCTGGCAAAGAATCCACCTGCAATGCAGGATCCCTGGGTTCGATCCCTGGGTTGGGAAGATCCCCTGGAGAAGGGAAAGGCTACCCACTCCAGTATTCTGGCCTGGAGAATTCCATAGACTGTATAGTCTATAGGGTTGCAAAGAATTGGACATGACTGAGTGACTTTCTCTTCACTATTCAACTTCTATACAGAGTACATTAATGTGAAATGCTGGGATGGATGAAGTACAAGCTGGAATCAAGATTGCCAGGAGAAATATCAATAATGTCAGATATGCAGATGACACCACCCTTATGGCAGAAAGCAAAGAAAACCTAAAGAGCCCCTTGATGAAAGTGAAAGAGGAGAGTGAAAAAGTTGGCTTAAAGCTCAACATTCAGAAAACTAAGATCATGGCATCCAGTCCCATTACTTCATGGCAAATAGATGGGGAAACAGTGGAAACAGTGTCAGACTTTATTTTGGGGGGCTCCAGAATCACTGCAGATGGTGACTGCAGCCATGAAATTAAAAGACGCTTACTCCTTGGAAGGAAAGTTATGACCAACCTAGATAGCATATTGAAAAGCAGAGACGTTACTTTGCCAACAAAGGTCCATCTAGTCAAGGCTATGGTTTTTCCAGTGTCATGTATGGATGTGAGAGTTGGACTGTGAAGAAAGCTGAGTGCGGAAGAATTGATGCTTTTGAACTGTGGTGTTGGAGAAGACTCTTGAGGGTCCCTTGGACTGCAAGGAGATCCAACCAGTCCATTCTAAAGAAGAATCAGTCCTGGGTATTCATTGGAAGGACTGACGCTGAGGCTGAAACTCCAGTACTTTAGCCACCTCATGCAAAGAGTTGACTCATTGGAAAAGACCCTGATGCTGGGAGGGATTGAGGGCAAGAGGAGAAGGGGGACGACCGAGGATGAGATGGCTGGATGGCATCACCGACTCAATGGACATGAGTTTGAGTGAACTCCGGGAGTTGGTGATGGACAGGGAGGCCTGGCGTGCTGTGATTCATGGGGTCGCAAAGAGTCGGACACGACTGAGCGACTGAACTGAACTGAATTACAGTATATCTAAACATAGTTTTCTTTGGGTTTATCGTTTTGGAATTCATGCAATTTTTGCATTCTATAGGTTTATCTTTTCCCCCAGATTTGGGAAGTTTTCAGCTATATTTCTTTCAGTACCTTTTCATTGAGAGTTACTCTCTCTTTTCTCTTGATACAAGTATTAGCTCTTTTATTACTGTCCCTTGGGCCTCTAAGACTTCTTTTTCCCTGGATATTTTCTTTCTGTTGTGTAGATTGGGCAAATAATATTGACCTGCTCCTATGTTTATTGATTCTGTTGTCTGTCATCTCCACTGTAGTATCAAATCCAACCAGCAAGTTTTGTTATTCAGTTATTTTTCAGTTCTAAAATTTTTGTTTGGTATCCTCTCTTTCTTTGCTGAGACTTAATATTTTTAATTTGTTTCAAGCGTATTTCAAGCATTTTTGAAGCATTTTTATTGTGGCTGCATTTAAATCCTTGTCAGATAATTCAAACATCTGATTCTTTGCAGTGTTGTCCATGTTAATTGTCTTTTCTCATAGAAATAGAGATTTTCCTAGATCTTGATAAGAGTAGTAATTTTTTATTGTATACTCGATGTTTTGAGTATTATGTTATGAAACTGTGTATCTTATTTAAAACTTCTATTTTAGCCAGACACCATGCCAGACACATGAGGTAGAAATCCATGTCTCTTGCTTGACCTATGTTGATATCCCGAGATTGAGGCACTTTACTGCTACTTCTGCATGGCTTTCCCCACACCACAGAGGGGACCTTGGTTATAGCTTGGCAGAAGTCAAAAGTTCCGGCTCCTTTATCAGTCTTCCCTGACACCACCTGAAAGAGAATGAGAGGCACCTCTTTACTGTTAGGCAAAGATGGAAATTTAGTTTCCCCACTCAGTCTTGGATGACCAAGTTAGGGTTAGGGCCACAGATTTTTGTTTTCTATGGTGTTTGCAATAATAGGCTGGTTATTGTCTTCATTTTTCTGTCTTAAAACTCTATGCCTTTCTGGTTCTTTGCCTAAAGGAAGAGGCTTTTCTTAGGTTTCTTTCTTTTTTTTTTTTTTTGGTCTGTGACTGTTTGCTCTTGGCATTTCCAGTTCACTGGCTTCTCCCGAGGAGCTTCCCAGGTGACTCAGACAGTAAAGAATCTGCCTGCAATGCAAGAGACCCAGGTTCGATCCTTGGGTCGAGATTTCCCTGGAGAAGGGCATGGAAACCCACTCTGATATTCCAATCTGGGATCTATTAGGCAAAAATACAGCCAGGAAACTCACCGCGATGTCGTTCCTCTTGTGGTCTGTAACCAATCTGTGTTCCCTCCAGCTTTCATAATCTTGTGTTTCATTTTATATATAATGTCCAGGGTTTTCAGCTGCACTTAGAGGAATAAAGACAAGTACATTTTTAAAGTATGTATATTTATTTAGCTAGAGTATATTAGCAGTTTTTAAAAGTTGTGTTCAGTTCAGTTCAGTTGCTCGTCTGACACTGTTTCCAGTGTTTCCCCATCTATTTCCCATGAAGTGATGGGACCAGATGGAATATCCTACATAATAGTATTTGAGTATCCAAAAAATGTAAAAGCCAGCACAGCCTACTTAAATGAGCTCTAATGCTCAAATTTCTTAGAAATATTCTGTTACTCTTGTTGTTCAGTCCAACTCTTTGCAACCCTATGGACTGCAGCACGCCAGGCTCTCCTGTCCTTCACTGTCTCCCAGAGTTTGTTAAGATGCATGTGCATTGAGTCAGTGATGGTCCCTAAACATCTCATCCTCTGCTTCCCGCTTCTTTTGCCTTCAGTCTTTTCCAGAATCAGGATCTCTTCAGTGAGTCATCTCTTTGCATCAGGTGGCCAAAGTATTAGAGCTTCTACTTCAGAATCAGTCCTTCCAATGAATATTCAGAGTTGATTTCCTTTAGGATTGACTGGTCAGATCTCCTTGTAGTCCAAGGACTCTCAAGAGTCTTCTCCAGTGCCACAATTCAAAAGCATCAGTTCTTTGGTGCTCAGCCTTCTTTATGCTCCAGCTCTCATATCCATACACAACTACTGGAAAAACTACAGCTTTGACTATACGGACCTTTGCTGGCAAAGTGATTTCTTTGCTTTTTAATATACTGTCTGGATCTGTTATAGCTTTCCTTCCAAGGAGCAAGCGTCTTCTAATTTCATGGTTGCAGTCACTGTCCATGGTGATTTTGGAGCCCAAGAAAAGAAAATTTGTCACTGCTTCCACTTTTTCCCCTTCTGTTTGCTGTGAAGTCATGAGACTGTATGCTGTGATCTTAGTATTTGAATGATGAGTTTTAAGCCAGTTTTTTCACTCTATTCTTTCACCCTCAAAAAGAGGCTCTCTTTAGTTCCTCTTCACTTTATGCCATTAGAGTGGTATCATCTGCATATGTGAGGTTATATTTCTCCTGGCAATCTTGATTCCAGCTTGAGCTTCATCCAGCCCAGCATTTCACATCAGGTAATCTGCATAGCAGGGTGACAATACAGAGCTTTGTCATACTCCTTTCCCAGTTTTGAACAATGCTCCAGCTCTCATATCCATACACAACTACTGGAAAAACTACAGCTTTGACTATACGGACCTTTGCTGGCAAAGTGATTTCTTTGCTTTTTAATATACTGTCTGGATCTGTTATAGCTTTCCTTCCAAGGAGCAAGCGTCTTCTAATTTCATGGTTGCAGTCACTGTCCATGGTGATTTTGGAGCCCAAGAAAAGAAAATTTGTCACTGCTTCCACTTTTTCCCCTTCTGTTTGCTGTGAAGTCATGAGACTGTATGCTGTGATCTTAGTATTTGAATGATGAGTTTTAAGCCAGTTTTTTCACTCTATTCTTTCACCCTCAAAAAGAGGCTCTCTTTAGTTCCTCTTCACTTTATGCCATTAGAGTGGTATCATCTGCATATGTGAGGTTATATTTCTCCTGGCAATCTTGATTCCAGCTTGAGCTTCATCCAGCCCAGCATTTCACATCAGGTAATCTGCATAGCAGGGTGACAATACAGAGCTTTGTCATACTCCTTTCCCAGTTTTGAACCAGTCCGTTGTTCCATGGCTGGTTCCAACAGTTGCTTCTTGACCTACATACAGGTTTCTCAGGAGACAAGTAAGGTGGTCCGGTATTCCCATCTCTAAGAATTTCCATTGTTTGCTGGTCAAAGGCTTTAGCATAGTCATTGAAGCACAAATTGATGTTTTTCTGGATTTTCCTTACTTTCTCTGTGATCCAACAAATGTTAGCAATTTGATCTCTGGTTCCTCTGCCTTTTCTAAACCCAGCTTGTACATCTGGAAGTTCTCAGTTCGTATACTGCTGAAGCCTAGCTTGTAGGATTTTGAGCATAAGCTTGCTAGCATGTGAACTGAGCACAGTTTTATGGTAGTTTGAACATTCTTAGGCATTGCCCTTCTTTGAGATTGAAATGAAACCTGACCTTTTCTAGTCCTGTGGGCACTGCTGAGTATTCCAAATTTGCTGACATATGGAGTGTAGCATTTTAACACCATCATCTTTTAGGATTTGAAATAGCTCAGCTATAATTCCATTATGTCCACTAGCTTTGTTCTTAGTAATGCTTCCTAAGGCCCACTTGACTTCACACTCCAGTATGTCTGGCTCTAGGTGAGTGACCATACCTTTGTGCTGTTCTGGGTCATTAAGATCTTTTTTGTGTAGTTCTCCGTGTTCTTGCCACCTCTTCTTAATCTCTTCTGCTTCTGTCAGGTCCTTACTATTTCTGTCCTTTATCCTGTCCGTTCTTGCATGAAATGTTCCCTTGGTTTCTCCAGTTTTCTTGAAGAGATCTCCACTCTTTCTCGTTTTGTTGTTTTCTTCTGTTTGTTTGCATTGTCCATTTGAGAAAGCCTTCTTATCTCTCCTTGCTCTTCTCTGGAACTCTGCACTCACTTGACTATATCTTTCCCTTTCTCCTTTGCTTTTCCCTTCTCTTCTTTTCTCATCTATTTGTAAAGCCTCCTCAGACAACTATTTCGGCTTCTTGCATTACTTTTTTTGGGGGATGGTTTTGATCACTGCCTCCTATACAATGTGATGATCCTCTATCCATAGTTCTTCAGGAATATTCTAGAGTGGTACGAAAAAAAAAAAGTTACATAGCAATTTTACTTGTGGCATATTTGTGTTTTAATTACCTTACTTTTATAATATTAATGTAATATTGTATTTATTTTGTTGTAGAAACCTGGCATCATTGAGTTACAGAGCAAAATTTGTTATTACTGTTTTAATGTGCTTTTTTTTTTTTACTCCAGGGCTGGTGGACTAGGCCTTAATTTTGTTGGTGCCAATGTGGTTGTATTATTTGACCCTACATGGAATCCAGCCAATGATCTTCAAGCAATTGACAGGTACAATGGTGACAAAATTTGATGTGACCTGTAAATGCTTTAATCTAAAAATGCTCCTGAATCTTTTAGGTTGCCTATAATGTGACTGTGATTAGAAGATAAGGAAATGATTGTAATTTTTTTTTAACTTTTGTTTAAGATAACTCTGAACTTTTAAATCTAAATGGCAGGCTGTTAGTCATTTATTTTCCCTCCATCTCAAGATCTCATTATTGGTACAAGATTAATTTAAAAGAGGGACTAAATCCCTACTCCTGCAGGAAAGTCGAAAAGGCCACTACTGGTAGACCAGAAGTTTTAAGAAACTCATGAAAGAATTTTTATGATGAAGGGACCAGCAGAGAAAAGCCACAATCCAAAGTCAATAGGAGAGCATAGAGAATTTTCAAGCATGGTATCAGCAACTTCAGGATATGAGAGTAGACCAGAGTACATCATTCCAGGAAATTAATGTGCTGAGTCTAAAACAGATTCCTGTCCCATACTTTGTACATAAAGAGGGATTAACCTATAACATGTGCTCCTTGATCAAAACTGAAATAATCATTTCATAAATTTTATAAATAAGTGGGAAATCAGACTGACAAAATGTTCTTACAGTGGTTGTTTGCACCAGATCATAAAGCATGGAAACCCAGCTTTCTTAAACAGTCCATTTCATCATTGTCTGAAAGTTTGCTGAATACAATTCTTTTACCTCCTTAGTTAAATTTATTTCTAGATATTTTATTCTTTATGATATGATTGTAAATGGGATTTTATTATTTCTCTAATAGAGCATTGTTAATGTATAGAATGCAGCAGACTTCTCTATATCAATTTTGTATTCTGCAGCTTTACCAGATTCATTGATGAGCTCTAATATTTTTTTTTCTTGCCTCTTTAGGATTTTCTTTATATAGTGTCATCATGTAGAAACACTGAGTTTTACTTCTTCCCCTCTAAATTGGGTATGAGTATATTGTTAGCTGTGGTCTTATCATATATGGTCTTTTTTATATTGGGGCATGTTCCCTCTATTTTCAGTTTCTTGGGTTTTTTTAATCATAAATGGATATTAAATTTTGTTGAAAGCTATTTCCACATTTATTAAGATAATATAATTTTTATTCTTCTATATGTTAACATGGTATATCACATCAGTTGATTTGCAGATATTGAATCCCTTGCATCCCTGGGATAATCTTACTTGATTATGATGTATGATCCTTTTAATGTGTTTCTGAATTTCAGTTTGTTGAAGATTTTTGCTTCTGTGTTCATCAGTGACATTACCTTTGATTTTTATGATACCTTTGTCTCGTTTTGGTATCAGGGCAATGCTGACCTCATAGAGTGAGTTCAGATGAGATTAGTTTGGAAAGATAGTGTTAACTCTTCTCTGAATGTTGAATTCATCTGTGAAGCTGTCTGGTCCTAGAATTCTTTGTTGTTTGTAGTTTTTTGATTACCAATTCAATATTGTTACTAATTAGTCTGTTCAAAACTTCTATTTGTTCATGGTTCAATCTTGAGATTCATTTCTAGTAATTTGTTCATTTCTTAGTTATTCACTTTATTGGTGTATAATTGTTTGTAGTAATCTTTTATGATCCTTTGTATTTCTGTGATGTCAGTTGTGACCTCTCCATTTTCATTTCTGATTTTGCTGATTTTAGTTTTCTGTCTTTTTTCCTTGAAGAATCTGGCTAAATCAATTCTTGTTCCATTTTGAAGAACCAGCTCCTAGTTTCATTGATCTGTTCAAATTTTTTAGTCTCTGTGTCATTTGTTTCTGCTCTGATGTTTATTTCTTTCCTTCACTAACTTTCAGTTTTGTTCTTTTTCTAATTCCTTGAGGTGTAAGTTAAGTTTAGTTTGTTCATTTGGGTTTTTTTCCCTGTTTCTCTTGTTTCTTGACAGAAGCTTGTAGTGGTATAAGCCATGAGACTGCTCTTACTGAGTCCGATACATTTTGGATCATTGTGTTTCCATTTTCATTTGTCTGCAGGTATATTTTTATTTGTTCATTGATTTCTTCAGTGATTCATTGTTTTTATAATAATGTATTGTTTAAACTCACATATTTGTGTTTTTGCAGATTTGTTTTTAACTGGTTAATTTCTCGTCTCTATAGTTATGGTCAGAGAAAGAGGCTTGATATGATTCCAGTCTTAAATTTACTTGTTTTGTTGCCTAACATATGGTCTGTCCTGGACAGTGTTCCATGTGAACTTGAAAAAAAGGTCATTCTTCTGCTTTTGGATGAAATATTCTATCTTTATCTATTTAGTCCATCTGGTATAATATGTTGTTTAAGACCAGTGTTTCCTAATTCATTTTCTCTCTGGATGTTCACTAACTCCAGTAATGTTAGTAGGGTCTTAAAGCTCCCTACTATTAATGGTGCTACTATCAGTCTCTCCTTTTGTGTCTGTTAATACTTGCTTTATGTATGTAGGTGCTCCTTTGCCAGATGCATATGCATTTACAGTCGTTATACCTCCTTCTTAAATTGATCCCTTGATCATTATGTAATGTCTTTGTCACTTCTGCAATCTTTGTTTTAAAGTCTGTTTTTTCTGATGTGGGTTGCTACCCCAGTTCTCTTTCCCTTTGCATTTGGAAGGAATATCTTTTCCCATCTCCTCAGTTTCAGTCTGTGTGTCTGTAACTCAAGAGTGAGCCTCTTGTGGGTAGCATATAGATGGCTCTTGTTTTTGTATCCATCCAGCCACTCTGTGTCTTTTGACTGCAGCGTTTAGTCCATGTACTTTTAACGTCGTTCCTGATAGATATGTTCTCCTTGTTACATTTTCTTCTTTTGTGGTTGTTTTCGTAGTTGTTTTTTATTTCCTTCTTCTTTTGTTGTCTTCTTTGTGATTTGACAGGTATATTTAGTGTTGTGTTGGTATTCCTTCCTCTTTTTTCCGTGTGTTTAGATTTTTGGTTTGTGGCTACTGTAAGATATGACATAGCACTCTGTTTACAGGGCTTCCCTGAAGGCTCAGTGGCAAAGAATTCGCCTGCCACGGCAGGAGACATGGGTTCGACCTCTGGGTCAAGAAGATTCCCTGGAGGAGAAAATGGCAGCCCACTCCAGTATTCCTGCCTGGGAAATCCCGTGGAGAGAGGGGAGCCTCCAGGCTACAGTCAGAGAGTCAGACATGACTTAGCGACTAAACAACAGCTGTCTATGTATGTGATTATTTAAGTTGCTGACCTTTTAAGTTCACACACTTATCAACCCTAAGTTTTTACTCTTCCCCCCCAGAATGCTTATTATTTTTTACATCATATTTTATATCTTTTTGTTTTGTGTGTCCCTTAAGTACTTTTACTCTTGCCTGGAAAATCCCATGGATGGAGGATACTGGTGGACTGCAGTCCACGGGGTCGCTAAGAGTTGGACACGACTGAGTGACTTCACTTTCACGCACTGGAGAAGGAAATGGCAGCCCACTTCAGTGTTCTTGCCTGGAGAATCCCAGGGATGGGGGAGTCTGGTGGGCTGCCGTCTATGGGGTCGCACAGAGTTGGACGACTGAATCAACTTAGCAGCAGCAGCAGCAGCAGTAACTACTTTTATGGATATACATAATTTTACTACTTTTCTCTTTTAACCTTCCTACTAGCTTTATACATGGTTGATTTACTACTTTTACTGTATATTTGCTTTTACCAGTGAGATTTTTTTCCTTCCTTAATTTTCATGTATCCTTGTGGCCTTTTCTTTTTCACATAGAAGAGTCTCTGTAACATTTCTTGGAATTCGGTTAGTGGCACAGAACTCTTGGCTTCTACTTATCTGTGAAACTTTTGATCTCTCCAGATCTATATGAAGCTTTGCTAATTGGGATATTCTTGCTTGTAGGTTTCCCCTTTCATCACTTCAAGTATATTGTGTCACTCCCTCCAGGCCTGCATAGTTTCTCCACAATGCTCATAGCACTAGGGATTTGCCTTTGTATATAAATTGTTGCTTTTCCTTTTTCTCTTTATCTTTAATTTTTCACATTTTAATTGCAACGTTTTCTTGGTGTGTTCCTGTTTGGGTTGGTCCTGTTTGGAACTTTTTGTGCTTTCTGGACCTAAATATCTTTCCTTTTCCAAGTTAGGGAAGTTTTCAGCATTAGGTCTTCAGATACAGCCTCTGCCCCTTTTTCTGGGACCCCTAAAATGTGAATGCTGTTATGTTTCATATAATTCCAGAAGTCTCAAACTGTCCTTCTTCACTTTTTATTCTTTTTCTTTTTTCTGTTCAGCTTCAGTGATTTCCACAGCTGTGTCCGCCAGCTCACTGATCCATTCTTCTGTATCTTATGATCAACTGTTAATTCATTTTAGTATATTTTAAAGTTGTATTTTTTATTTTTATTATTGCACTATAACTGACATATAACATTATAGTGTTTTATAAACAAAGTATTATTGATTTACAGTATTATGTTAGTTTTGGGTATACAGATAAGTGATTCAGTATTTTTACAGATTATACTTCATTGAAAGTTATTATAAGATAATGGCTATAATTCCCTGCACCATGCAATATCTTCTTGTTGCTAATCTATTTTATATACAGTAGTTTGTATTTCTTAATCCCATTACCCTATCTTGTCCCTATCCTCTTCCCTGACCCCACTGGTAAGTACTTGTTTGTTTTCTATTCTGTAATTGTGTTTCTGTTTTCCTATATACGTATTCATTTGTTTTATTTCTTAGGTTCCACATCTAAGTGATGTCATATAGTATTTATCCTTCTGTGATTTTATTCACTAAGCATAATGTTCTCTAGGTTCATCCATGATGCTGTAATTGGCAAAATTTCATTCTCTTTTATGGCTGAGAAATAATCCATAGGAAAGCTGTGACAGACCTAGACAGTGTGTTGAAATGCAGGGACATTACTCTGCCTGCCCTGTATAGTCAGGGCTGTGGTCTTCCCAGTGGTCATGTATGGTTGTGAGAGCTGGACCATAAAGAAGACAGAGCACCAAAGAATTGATGCCTTCAAACTATGGTGGAGAAGACTCCTGAAAGTCCCTTCGACAGCAGGGAGATCAAACCAGTCAATCGTAAGGGAGATCAACCTTGAATATTCGTTAGAAGGACTGATACTGAAGCTGAAGCTCCAGTTTTTTTGGTCATCTGATGCGAACAGCCAATCCCTGATGCTGGGAAAGATTGAGGGCAGAAGAAGAAGAGGGCATCAGGGGATGAGATGGCTGGATGGCACCACTGGTGCAATGGACAGGAACTTGGCAAACTTCAGGAGATAGTGAGGGACAGGGTGGCCTGATGTGCTGCACTCCATGGGGTCACAAAGAGTCGGATATGACTGGGTGACTGAATGACAACAATAATCTATTCTTATATGTATACCACATCTTTATCCATTTGTATGTTGATGGACACTGGATTGCTTCCATATCTTGGCTATTGTGGTTAATACTTCTATGGACATTGGAATGTGTGAATCTATTCAAATTAGTGTTTTCATTTTTTTAGATATGTACGCAAAAGTGGGATTGCTGGATCATATCATAGTTCTATTTTTAGTTCTTGGAGGAATCTCCATGCTGTTTGCCATAGTAGCTGCACCGATTTACATTCCTACCAGTAGTGTACAGGGATTCCTTTTTTACTCCATCCTTGCCAACAGCTGTTGTGGTCTTGTGATGACAGTTATTCTGATGTGACAGCTGATAGCTCATTGTGGCTTTGATTTGCATTTCTCTAATAATTAGTGACATTGACCATCTTTTCAGGTTCCTGTTAGCTTCTTAGGACAATTTCTCTTGAGGTTGTCTGCCCCATTTTTGATTGGGTTGTTTGGTTTCTTTGACATTGTTTTCTTGATACTGAGTTCTGTGAGCTATTTATATTTTTTGGATACTAACCCCATGTTGGTCATATCATTTGCAAATATTTTCTTCCATTCCTTAGGTCATTGTCTCATTTTGTCAATGGTTTACTTTGCTGTGCAAAACCTTGTAAGTTTAATTAAGTTTCATTTGTTTATATTTGCTGTTATTTCCCTTGTCTTAGGAAACTGATCTAAAAACAGTTGATACAGTTTATGTCAAAGATTGTTCTCTGTTCTTTTCTAGGAGTTTTATGATTTCAGTACTTAGATTTGGGTCTTTAATCCATTTTGATTATTTTTGTTGGTGGTAAGGAAATATTCTGTTCTCCTTGTTTTACATGTGGCTGTCCAGTTTTCCAAGAACCACTTGTTGAAGAGACTGTTTTGTCCATTATATATTCTTGCCATCGATTAGTTGTCTACAGGTGCATGAGTTTATTTCCGGGCTCTTCATTCTGTTCTACTGATATGTAAAGTGTTTGGGAGAGAGTTTCAATTTCAGATGAAGGGACTCTGGTAACTCAAAGTCATATTGTTGTTCAGTCCTTCAGTCCTGTCCAGCTCTTTGCAACCTCATGGACTTCAGCACGCCAGGCTTCCCTATCTTTCACTATATCCCAGAGTTTGCTCAAACTCATGTCCACTGAGTTGATGATGCCATTCAACCATCTTATCCTCTGTTGCTCCCTTTTCCTATTGCCCTCCATCTTTCCCAACATCAGGGTCTTTTCCAGTGACTCAGCTCTTCACATCAGGTGACCAGTGTATTGGCACTTCAGCTTCAGCATCAGTCCTTCCAATGAATATTCAGAGTTGATTTCCTTTAGGATTGACTAGTTTGATCTCCTTGCAAGAGTCTTGTCCAGCACCAACAGTTCAAAAGCATCAATTCTTTGGTTCAGCCATCTTTATGGTCCAACTCTCACATCAGTACATAACTACTGGAAATACTATAGCTTTGACCATATGGACCTTTGTTGGCAAAGTGATGTCTCTGCTTTTTAATATGCTGTCTAGGTTTGTCATAGCTTTCTTCCAAGAAGCAAGCATCTTTTAATTTTTATGGCTGCACTGTCTACGTGATTTTGGAGCCCTAGAANATAGCTTTGACCATATGGACCTTTGTTGGCAAAGTGATGTCTCTGCTTTTTAATATGCTGTCTAGGTTTGTCATAGCTTTCTTCCAAGAAGCAAGCATCTTTTAATTTTTATGGCTGCACTGTCTACGTGATTTTGGAGCCCTAGAATATAAAGTCTGTTGTTTCTATTTTTTCCACATCTGTTTGTCATGAAGAGATGGGACTGGATGCCATGGTCTTAGTTTTTTAATGTTGAGTTTTAAGCCAGCTTTTTCCCTTTCCTCTTTCACTTTCATCAAGAGATTCTTTAGTTCCTCTTCGCTTTCTACCATTGCGGTGGTATCATCTGCATATCTGAGATCATTGATATTTCCCACAGCAATCTTGATTCCAGCTTGAGCTTCCTCAGCCCAGCATTTCACGTGATGTATTCTACATAGACATCAAATAAGCAAGGTGACAATATACAACCTTGACATACTCCTTTCCCAGTTTTGAACCAGTTCATTGTTCCACGTCCGGTTTTAACTGTTGCTTCTTGACCTGTATACAGGTTTCTCTGGAGGCAGGAAAGGTGGTCTGGTATTCCCATCTCTTGAAGAATTTTCCATAGCTTGTTGTGATCCACCCAGTCAAAACCTTTAATGTAGTCAATGAAGCAGATTTTTTTTGGAATTCCCTTGCTTTTTCTGTGATCTAACGGATGTTGGCAATTTGGTCTCTGGTTCTTCTAACTTGTACATCTGGAAGTTCTCGGTTTGTGTACTGTTAAAGCCTAGCCTGAAGGATTTTGAGCATTCCCTTACTAGCATAGTGGGCTTCCCTTGTGGCTCAGCTGGTAAAGAATACATCTGCAATGTGGGATACCTGGATTTGATCCCTGGGTTGGGAAGATCCCCTGGAGAAGGGAAAACCTACCCACTCCAGTATTCTGGCCTAGAGAATTCCAGGGACTGTATAGTCCTTGGGGTTGCAAAGAGTCAGACACAACTAAGCAACTGTCACTTTACTAGCATGGTAGATGTGTACAATTGTGCTGTAGTTTGAGCATTCTTTGNGAAGATCCCCTGGAGAAGGGAAAACCTACCCACTCCAGTATTCTGGCCTAGAGAATTCCAGGGACTGTATAGTCCTTGGGGTTGCAAAGAGTCAGACACAACTAAGCAACTGTCACTTTACTAGCATGGTAGATGTGTACAATTGTGCTGTAGTTTGAGCATTCTTTGGCATTACCCTTCTTTGAGATTGGAATGAAACCTGACCTTTTCCAGTTCTGTGGCCACTGCTGAGTTTTCTAAATTCGCTGGCATATTGAGTGTAGCACTTTAACAGCATCATCTTTTAGGATCTGAAATAGCTCAGCTGGAATTCCATCACCCTCACTACCTTTGTTTGTAGTAATGCTTCCTAAGGTCCGCTTGATTTCACATTCCTGGATGTCTGCCTCTAGGTAAGTGGTCACACTACCATGGTTATCTGGATCATTATGACCTTTTCTGTATGATTCATCTGTGTATCCCTGCCTCCTCTTCTTAATGTCTTCTGCTTCTGTTGGGTCCATTCCGTTTCTGTCCCTTATTATACCCATCTTTGCATGAAATGTTCCCTTGGTATCTCTGATTTTCTTGAAGAGATCTCTAGTCTTTCCCATTCTGTTGTCTTCCTCTGTTTCTTTCCATTATTCACTTAAGGTGGCTCTCTTATCTCTCCTTGCTCTCCTAAGAAACTCTGCATTCAGATGGGTGTATCTGTCCTTTTATCCTTTGTGTTTCACTTCGCTTCTTTTCTCAGCTATTTGTAAGGCCTCCTCCGACAACCATTTTGCCTTTTTACATTTCTTTTTCTTGGGAATGGTTTTGATTACTGCTTCCTGTACAGTATAAGGAATCTCCATCCATAGTTCTTCCTACATTCTGTCTATCAGATCTAATCCCTTGAATCTATTTGTCACTTCCAGCGTATAATCATAGGATTTGATTTAGGTCCTACCTGAATGGCCTCATGGTTTTCCCTAATTTCTTCAATTTAAGTCTGAATTTGGCAATAAGGAGTTTATGATCTGACCCACAGTCAGCTCCCAATCTTGTTTTTCTGACTGTATAGAGCTTCTCTGTCTTTGACTGCAAAGAATATAGTCAGTCTGATTTCAGTATTGAGCATCTGGTGATGGGCAGAGTCTTCTCTTGTGTTGTTGAAAGAGTGTGTTTAGTATGATCAGTATGTTCTCTTAGCAAAACTCTTATTAGCCTTTGCCCTGCTTCATTCTGTACTCCAAGGCCAAACTTGTCTGTTACTCCAGATACCTCTTCACTCCCTATTTTTGCATTCCAGTCTGCTATGATGAAAAGGACATCTCTTTTTGGTGATAGTTTTAGAAGGTCTTTTAGATCTTAATAGAGCCATTCAACTTCAGCTTCTTCAGCATTGGTGATTGGTGCATAGACTTGGATTACTGTGATACTGAATGATTTGCCTTGGAAACAAACTGAGATCTTTCTGTTGTTTTTGAGATTGTACCCAGGTACTGCGTTTCAGACTCTTGTTTACTGCGTTTTGGACTCATGTGTAATGCAAGGGCTACTCCATTTCTGATAAGGGATTCTTGCCCACAGTAGAGATATAATAGTCATCTGAATTAAATTCACCCATTCCCATTGATACATAGACAAATATCAAAGTCAGTATTATTTTAACTTTAAGTTATAATTCTTCTTGTTTTCTATAAATTTTAAAAGACAAGTGCATAAAATAATTATAACTGTTCTGCTAATGAATAGATGGCATATAAAAATATAATTTGTAACATCAATAAAATAAAGGGTGATAGCACAGCTGTACAGGTGGGTTAGTGCAGTTGAAATTAAGTTGGTATCAGCTTAAGAGGATAAATTTGAACCCATGCAGTCTGACTTGCAGAGCCTCGACTTTCAACCAGCCTCTTCCCAGTAACAGCTGCTCAGGAAAATAAATGGTCAAATGAAAACCACAGAAAAATTTCCATTTCCTTTTGACTTAACAACACTTGTTGTAATTTTGTTCTTTTTCATCTAGGCCATCAGGACCTATCTTATTTATCCCAGTGGTCCCTCAAAATGCAGTTCACTCTGCTTTGGCATTCAGTGAAAGTTAGTTGATGATAAAACTAAATGAACGGGATTCTTCTTCTTCTCCCTCTCCTTCTGTTGACTCTGACTGAAGGAACCAAGAAGAAAAGTGAAGATACTGACCTCCACACTGTATAACAGTTTCTTGACACTCATCTTTATGTGATTAAAGACCTTTTACATATTTGTACTTCATAGACTTAGAAATTGATGAAGCATGGGTCCAGTATAACATGTTACAAGGCTTTATCTGTAAAGATTAAAGAGTAAATATTCTAACACAGTCTATCACTCAGCAAACAGTTGACTTACACCAGAGGACATTTCCTTAGATCCATTTGTATTTATCCTTAGACCCAAATGCCTTGTGGGAGAGAAAGGGATTATGAGCCCCTCTCTATCCAGACTGCAGGATGCAAGTGACAGTGCAATAACTTATCTGGGTTTGCTGTGTCACAGGAGCACTCATTCTTTTCTGGGAATGCAATAGTTTCAGTACCCCAATGTGTCCTCTAATAAAAGCCCTTCTCTGGGAGGAGGAACGGGCAAAGGAGGCAGAGGAAGCACCAAATACAACAACATAGTGTGACTTTATAAGGTCAAATTTAAATTTACCCCAGTTTATAACATTTTCAGGCATGAGGCAATATGGCCTTGCCCATGATCCCCCGTGACTGTAACAGGTACTTAGCAGCAGGTAATCTCATTCAGAACATCCAATAAAACCTCCACCTGGCGGAAGCTACAGGGATTGTACCTATAGTTAACCAGTGTGGTGAGTCAGGTTCGAGTTTTAATTAGCACTGCAGTCCGTATCACTAATCAACTGAATAATCCAGTCAGACAGCCTGTGTGGAAATCTCAGTAGATGAATGGTATAAATCTGCATTTCTGTAGGCCTGCCAGTTGATTAACTGCTTTCCCTCAGGGTTGTTTTCTTTAACAGTTTCATTGAAGTATAATTAACATACAATAAACTGCACATATTTCAAGTGTATAGTTGATAAGTCTTGATATAAGAATATAGCATGAACCCATAACCACAATCAAAATAGCAAACATATCCATCACCCTTCAAGTTTTCTTTGTGCTACTTTGCAATCCATCCCTCTTTCCTCTCCTGAGGCCCCTATTCCCAAGCAACCGCTGATCTGCTTACTGTCACTATGTATTAGTTTGCATTTTTGAGAGGTTTTATATAAATGGAGTCCTTCGTAAGCTTAAGACTGCCATAAAAGGAAAACCTGAATTTAGGGAAAGTTTTGCACAGTAGAAGGGGATGTTTATAACAGAAATGAAGCTGATATGTATGTTTTCTACTCTTTTTTATATAAATTTCTGTTTTTACATTATTATTAAATAATACAGCCTATCGAAATATAGACAGAGGAGCCTGGCGGGCTACAGTTCATGGGATTGCAAAGAGTCAGACACGATTGAGCGACTAAGCACAAAGCATAACACATACCTAAACATAAGATTTTTTTTCAATTAAAATTTTAGTAACGTTGCATTTTTATGTCCATAAAACTGCCTCCTGAACTTAAAGTTGTTTCACTTGATCTTGGTCACCTTTTGTTTTTAATTTTTCTGCAGAGCATATAGGATTGGGCAGTGCAGAGATGTCAAAGTGCTTAGGCTGATATCCTTGGGAACTGTGGAGGAGATCATGTACTTACGACAAGTATACAAGCAGGTGAATGTTTTTCCCTTTTTCTATTTAAAAGTTAATATTTGTCAGTTTTAAGAAGTTAATAATAAATTTGTATACAAATATACTTTTATTTTATTCTAGCTATAATAATGAATTTAATAAGACGGTGAAATATACTCTAGAATACACTTCTATAAAACTAATTCTTAGGTTCATTCAATTTTAGAGCTGAAATTTTCTTATAGCAATACTTTACTGTACACACAAAATCATCTTGGGATCTTTAAAATACAGATTCTCATTTAGTATTATTGGGTAGAGCCCAATATTCTGCATTTTTAACAAACTCCTGGAAGTGCTAGCCCTGCTAGTCTACAGACCACAGTTTGAGTAGCAAGGTCACAGCTAAGTGTATGCCACAGATGTGGTACCGGTGCACCCAGACAGCCTGTGCTCTCTGGACAGCAAGATTACCTAAGCCAGGTTCCATCCTTGAGTAGCTTCCTCTCAGAGTAGACATTCACATGTTACCATTTTCTGTATGTGTCATAACATGAAGAAGACTGGAGAGGAATACCATAGAGATATCTAATACAAATGTTTCAGGTTGCATATATTGAAACCAGGACCCAGGATGCCCCAATAAATGGAATCATAGAAATAGAACTCAAGTGCAGTTAACTACTGTGCTGGTGTTTTTAATATTCATCTAAAATTGCATTAACTCTGTGATATCCTTAGGGTATCAATTACTGCTCCATTTATGCCTCTAAACAAAGTTTATTTAGTCTGTAACTGCCCACTTGAGAAGATCTGGAATGAGGTTCAAGTTTAATTATAAATGTTAAATTTGAATTACTCCCTATATATTTAGTTGGAATCTGTTTAAGAGCAAACATCTGCCACATGTGGTGGTAGTTAACCTAAGAATGATCCAACCTAAATTTATGCTCTTTTCTTAATTCTAAAAGTAGAATTGTACACAGAAATTTTTATTTTTCTTAAAGCATTTAGCTCTGTAAGAAACTTTTAATCTTTTTGTTCTTTGGTATAGCACAATGCCTGAAAATTATCTTTTCAGACATATTTAAGTAATCTTGGAAAAAAATAGAATATTATTTTTTGCATCCTTGGAGCAGCTTTTTAAAATACTATCTTTGACTTGTCACAAGTAAGACTCTTTTCTCAATCCCATTATTTCCTTTTGCCTATTTGCTGTTACATAATAATATGTAATAAAAAGTCTTCAGAACATGAAAGTAATTAAAGTTTTCAGAAGTTTGTATGATCTAATTGCTTATTAAAGTAAACTTTAGGGAACATTCAGCCATACAACTTGGTAGGCACAAATAAAGATAAAATGGCCATTATGTGAGAAATGGCATGAATGTAACTTAAAAGATTGATTGAATTTTGAACCAAGGGTGCAAATGACAAACACACTCTAGCCTCACAGGTGTTCTCAAATCTCTTGAGCGGGGAAGGGACTCTAAAATGATGTTTAAAAAAACCTATAAAAATATTTGAAAGCAAAAAAGTTCTCTCTGTGGGCTAGAAATTATAAGGAACCCTGAAAGACAAAGGGCAGCTGAGATCAGATTAAAGGAAGAAATCAATCATGAGAAGATTACTGAAAAAGGTAGGTGCAACTTATGAATATTCCAAGCTTAGAGTCATAGATACTAAAAAAAGAAAGGAGCCTTGGGTTAAGTATAATGCCCCCTCTTTGGGGTATTATTAATAATCTAACATGATCTTTCCCCCATTGTACCAAATTGCAGCCAGTGGAAATGTTTGCTCTCAACTGGGAACAAAACATAGAAATACTGGAAGGAAAGAAGCAAAGCTCCAAATTTTTGCTGAAATAGAGAAGAAAGTCCAAAATAATAAATGCCTGCAAACCCCTCCACCTGCTCCCTGCTTTAAATAATTATTGCAGTTGTCCTAGATGAGCATGTAAGACATTTGAAGTCAGATGAAACACACACACACACACCACCACCACCACCCCCCACCACCCCCATCCCTCAGAGATACCAGGTCCTAATCTCTGGAACCTGTAAATGTTACTTTATATGGAAAAAAGGATCTTTGCAGATGTGATTAAGGATTTTTTGAGATGGGGAGATTAGCCTTGATTGTTCAGGTGGGCCTTAAGTCGTGACTTATAAGTAAGAAGCGAAGGGAAATCTGACACAGACAGAAGAGAAAGCAGTGTACCACGGAGGCAGAGGTTAGAACTAGGTGGTCACAAACCAGGAGAAGGCGATGGCAACCCCACTCCAGTGCTCTTGCCTGGAAAACCCCATGGACGGAGGAGCCTGGTGGGCTGCAGTCCATGGCGTCACGAGGAGTCGGACACACACTTACTGAGCGACTTCACTTTCACTTTTCACTTTCATGCATTGGAGAAGGAAATGGCAACCCACTCCAGTGTTCTTGCCTGGAGAATCCCAGGGACGGGGGAGCCTGGTGGGCTGCCGTCTGTGGGGTCGCACAGAGTGGGACGCGACTGAAGCGACTTAGCAGCAGCAGCAGCAGTCACAAACTAAGGAATGTTGACAGCCACCAGAAGTGAAAAGACGCAAGGAATGGATCCTACTCTAGAGCTTGTGAAGAGAACCTAGCTCTGCAAAACTTGATTTTATTCCAGTGATACTGATATCAGTCTCATAGCCTCCTGTAAGAGAATAAATTTCTATTGTTCTAAGCCATCAAGGTGATGATAATTTGTTACAAGAGATACAGGAACTAATATGTGCGTGTGTGCTCAGCTGTGTTTGACTCTCTTCAACCCCATGGATTGTAGCCGGCCAGACTCCCCTCTCCATGGAATTTTTCAGGCAAGAATTCTGGAGTGGACTGTCATTTCCTCCAGGGGATCTTCCCGACCCAGAGACTAAACCCATGTCTCTGGTATCTCCTGCATTGTCAGGCAGGTTCTTTATCACTGTTCTACCCGGGAATCCCCTAGGAACTATTATAGGCACTGAAAAAACAGCATCAGAGAAAACAGAAGTAATAGAAAAGAGTAGAAGACTTTTAAAAAAACTATAAATATTCAAAAGGTAAGTGAGGTGGTCTGGTATTCCCATCTCTTTCAGAATTTTCCACAGTTTATTGTGATCCTTTGACTGTGTGGATCACAATAAACTGTGGAAAATTCTGAAAGAGATGGGAATACCATTCTTGAGAAATCTGTATGCAGGTCAGCAAGCAAATGTTAGAACTGGACATGGAACAACAGACTGGTTCCAAATAGGAAAAGGAGTACATCAGGGCTGTATATTGTCACCCTGCTTATTTAAGTTATATGCAGAGTACATCATGAGAAACGCTGAACTGGACGAAACACAGGCTGGAATCAAGATTGCCGGGAGAAATATCAATAACCTCAGATATGCAGATAATACCACCCTTATGGCAGAAAGTGAAGAGGAGCTAACAAGCCTCTTGATGAAAGTGAAGGAGGAGAGCGAAAAAGTTGGCTTAAAGCTCAACATTCAGAAAACAAAGATCATGGCATCCATTCTTATCACTTCATGGGAGATAGATGGGGAAACAGTGGAAACAGTGTCAGACTTTATTTTTTGGGGCTCCAAAATCACTGCAGATGGTGACTGCAGCCATGAAATTAGAAGACGCTTACTCCTTGGAAGAAAAGTTATGACCAACCTAGATAGTATATTCAAAAGCAGAGACATTACTTTGCCGACTAAGGTCCGTCTAGTCAAGGCT
>SJYX01021000.1:24076-206860 GCA_006410675.1 Oreotragus oreotragus | reverse complement strand
TGGACTGCAAGGAGATCCAACCAGTCCATTCTGAAGGAGATCAGCCCTGGGATTTCTTTGGAAGGAATGATGCTAAAGCTGAAACTCCAGTACTTTGGCCACCTCATGCGAAGAGTTGACTCATTGGAAAAGACTCTGATGCTGGGAGGGATTGGTGGCAGGAGGAGAAGGGGACAACCAAGGATGAGATGGCTGGATGGCATCACAGACTCGATGGACGTGAGTCTGAGTGAACTCCGAGAGATGGTGATGGACAGGGAGGCCTGGCGTGCTGCGATTCATGGGGTAGCAAAGAGTCGGACACGACTGAGCGACTGAACTGAACTGAAGTGAGGTTGTAGGATCCTGGAAATAAGAAAAGACTACTAGAAAAAAATCCATTAGAGATCCAGAAAATGAAAAACTCCAGCAATAGGCTGAATATCAAAGAGCAATGTTTCATGTAAAAGAACGAGCCACACAGTTCTTCTAGATTACAGAGCAAAAAGACAGAGATAGAATACATGTAAGAATTCAGTTAGGAGGAATGAAGGTTAGATCTAGGACTTCCAGTGTCAGTCTTATAGTTGAAGAACGTAACAGAAGAAAGAAGCCCCAAATAAAGGATGAAACTTTTAAGTAGTAGAAAAGAGTCCACAGGTTATGTGAGCCTACTGAGTGCTAAATAGGATAAGTGAGAATAGATCCCCACTCAGATTGTCTTCCTATAGTTGTAAAATACCAAGGATAAAAGGATAAATCCTTAAAATTCCCAGAGGTAAACATTATGGAGAGGAAAAAAAATTATAAAAGTACTAGAATTAGGTAGATATCTAATTGTTATTAGCAGTATTGGATATCTAGGAGCAGTAACTTAAAATGAGGGGAAATTATAGCTCTGTATTATCAGAGAAAATGAATGAATTTTTAATTCAAAAGTTTTCCACAGTGGTAGCAACTTTTCATTCAGTGGTGAATTATACCAATATTCTTCTTGAGAACAGAGAAGGGAACAATTCCAGCCTACTTTAGAAAGATAGAAGAATACCGAAGCCAAAATTGGCAAAGACATGAAAAGAACAGAAAGTTATAGACAATTATGTCTCATGAACGGGACTTCCCTGGTGGCTGAGACGGTAAAGTGTCTGTCTACAATGCGGGAGACCTGGGTTCGATCCCTGGGTCAGGAAGATCCCCTGGAGAAGGAAATGGCAATCCACTCCAGTACTATTGCCTGGAAAATCCCATGGACAGAGGAGCCTGGTAGGCTACAGTCCATGGGGTTGCAAAGAGTCGGACACGACTGAGCGACTTCACATGTCTCATGAACATAAACGTAAAAATCTTTAACAAAGCCTTTGTTAGAAGTTGGAATTGTGCCCCCACCCCCGACCACAAAAAAAAAATGAAATAAAAAGCATGGTGAAGTCCATAACCTCTGGTAGCTGTGAATAGGATCTTACTTGGAAGTAAGATCTTTGCTGATGTAGTCAAGTTAAATGATGTTATACTCTATTAGCTGCTGCTGCTAAGTCACCTCAGTCATGTCCAACTCGGTGCGACCCCATAGACAGCAGCCCACCAGGCTCCCCTGTCCCTGGGATTCTCTGGGCAAGAACACTGGAGTGGGTTGTCATTTCCTTCTCCAATAAACTCTATTAGGATGGGCCCTAATTCTGGTATGACTGATATTCTTACAAAAGGCAAATTTGGATTCAGACAAACACAGAAGGAGGATGCCATGTAATGACAGAGGCAAAGACTGGCGTGTTGAAGCTGTGAACCATGGAATGCGTAGGATTGCCAGCAACTACCAGAAACTAGGAAAAAGGAAGGAAAGATTTTCCTTCCCTTAGAACTTTCAGAGAGAGTATGGCCCTGCCAATATCTTGATTTCAGACTTAGCCTCCAGAACTGAGAGAGAATAAATTTCTGTTGTTTTATACCACGTGGTTTATGGTACTTTGTTACAGCAGCCTTAGGAAACTGATGCAGCCTCTAAGGCAAATGTTGTAAATTTGACTACATTTTTATATAAAACTTCTATATGACAAAGGAAGTACAAGCCAAATTAAAGGACAGACAGGAGGAAATATTTGCCATAAATATAATAAACAAAGGATTAGCATCTATAATATATAAAGAACTCCTACAAATCAACAAAAAGACTATGATTAGACATTTTAGTGAAGAAAAATAGTAATGTATACATAAATAGGAAAAAGGAGTACGTCAAGGCTGTATATTGTCTCCCTGCTTATTTAACTTATATGCAGAGTACATCATGAGAAACGCTGGACTGGAAGAAACACAAGCTGGAATCAAGATTGCTGGGAGAAATATCAATAACCTCAGATATGCAGATGACACCACCCTTATGGCAGAAATGTGTATAAGAGACAGGTTTCAATATAAATACCAAAGTGTNATACTCGACTGTTATAGCTTTAAGAAATAACAATAATAAATGAACGCCAGGCTTCATTTATACAGATATGCCACAAACTAAATGCAAAACAAAGACATGACCGATAGCCTTTTTTAAGATAGACTAAAAATATCTTTATTTTTAAAAGGGAAGTCCATTAAGTTGTTCAGGGCTGAAGCCTGGGCAAGACTGTTTTGGAGAAACGGCTACAAATGAAGAAGAACACGGAGTATACAATTCAGTCATAGACTTCGAAACCCTAGACCACTACCATGTTCAAAAAAATCTTGATATCATAATCAAAAAACAACACAGAAGTTAAAGAGGTCAAGAGCTAACCCCAACACTGTGGAAGATACAAAGTTTGTTTATATTCTGTGAAGAGCACAGGCTCAATAGTTGGGGCACACGGGCTTTAAGTAATAGGTCTAAAAGTACCTATTCTTTTCTACAGAAAAGTATTACATGGCTAAAGAAATGGAACTGGAAGCAGAAAAGAGACTAAAGTGAAGGAAGTGAAGTCGCTCAGTCGTGTCAGACACTTTGCGATCCCATGGACTGTAGCCCACCAGGCTCCTCCCTCCATGGGATTCTCCAGGCAAGAGTACTGGAGTGGGTTGCCATTTCCGATGCAGGGATCGAACCTGGGGTCTCTGCATTCCAGGCAGACGCTTGAACCTCTGAGCTACCAGGGAAGGCCAAGCACATAGTCAATATTACCTAGGTATGAAAATTCCCCCAAAAGCTACACTGAGTTACAATGATGAGGATATCCCATATACATAACTTCTGCTTCTTCCTTATTGTTTTTCCATTTGTTTTCCACTAAAAGGGAAATTGAGATTAGGTATCTGTAACTGCTAGGAATTAATATCTTTCTAATCCAGAAGTTCATGAACAGAAATTGAGATTAGGTATCTGTAACTGCTAGGAATTAATATCTTTCTAATCTAGAAGCTCATGAACAGGACTGAGTGGTGTATCCAAGGACACTCAGTTTCATGAAAAATACTTTTCTGAGTGTGTTTATATATGTGTGTGTACAAGTGTACAATCCCATGCTTATATCTCTACATTATTCTAGAGGAAAAAATCCACTGCTTTTATCAGATTCTCAAAAGGGTCAATAAGTCTAACAGTAAAAAAATACTATCAAATTTTAGGTATACTATGTGTGTATGCTCTGTCTCTTATACACATCTAGATGTGTATAAGAGACAGCTGCAAGGAGATCCAACCAGTCCATTCTAAAGGAGATCAGCCCTGGGATTTCTTTGGAAGGAATGATGCTAAAGCTGAAACTCCAGTACTTTGGCCACCTCATGCGAAGAGTTGACTCATTGGAAAAGACCCTGATGCTGGGAGGGATTGGGGGCCGAAGGAGAAGGGGACGACCGAGGATGAGATGGCTGGATGGCATCACGGACTCGATGGACATATCTGAGTGAACTCCAGGAGATGGTGATGAACAGGGAGGCCTGGCGTTCTGCGATTCATGGAGTCGCAAAGAGTCAGACATGACTGAGTGACTGAACTGAACTGAACTACCTCTGTCATAGGGATTAAAGGAATATAGCTGAAAGGTTTTAGTAAGTTAGTATACCAAGAGAGTGTAGTGAAAGTCACTCAGTCATGTCTGACTCTTTGCAACCCCATGAATTATACAGTCCATGGAATTCTCCAGGCCAGAATACTGGAGTGGGTAGCCACTCCCTTCTCCAGGGGATCTTCCCAACCCAGGGATCAAACCCAGGTCTCCTGCACTGTAGGCAGCTTCTCTATCAGCTGAGCCTCCAGAGAAGCCCACACCAAGGGAAGTATTACAGTAGTCACCATACACTTGCCCTTTTATCTGTCCCGCTTTTACTGTATGCTGTTCTCAATCAATAGGACAACTACATCAGAGTTTGCAACAGGGTGACATTTTTGCCTGGTCCATTGAGGAGAGACTCATTTTTCTTTTCCAGTCTTCAGAAGATTTAAGCAAAGAAATTTTCAAAGGCTGCCACCTTACAATCTTTCTATAATTCTCTCTGTTTATCCTCATTGGATGGCAGGACAGAGTTCCCTACCACCAGGAACGCAAAAGAATTTAGAAATGTCAAATAAACTAAAAGAGTAAAAGGTATCATTTTGATTTTAAATCAATCACAATTTTTTACTTTGTGATGCATTTATAAAACTTTCTTAAATGTGCCCATTAACTTTCTCTACTGTGAGGTCTTGCTTTTCAGATTTAACTTACATTATTCAGGGAATGTGTTCATGAACTAAACTATCAACATTCATCCTGACACTATGTGGTACTTTGACTTGTCCTAAAAGCTTTTTTCTCTGCAATCCTAACACATATTTGCTGCTTTTTGAGAAAATTTAGATTGTAATATTGGAATCATCAAATAATGAAGAGTTGTTGTTTACCTTATAAAAGGATCCATTTTATTTTAAGAAAGAAAGTACTCAGAGAAGATGAAAAATAGCATAACTTAATTTCTATAACTTAACCTTTAGCATAAGTTAATTTCTCATTTTGAATTTACCACAATTTCCCCAGTACTATGAACAACTTAGTTCTTACTCAGATCTTGATTTCTAATTCCATTCTAAATGTAAATAGGACTCAGGAGAAATGGCTACTACAAAGACTGGGTAGAGAAATACAAGAAGAACCTGCAATATCTTAGTTTTCCAGAAAGTAATTAATCAGAAATTACAGTGACTTGCTTAAAAGAAATAGAAGCCAACTCAAAGTGATTCCCAATTGTCAAACCTGGGAAATTTTGAGCAACGGAATATATAATGATATTAATTTGTCATTAATGAGACACAGTGGCATCTTATATAAGACATAAAAAAGGATATGTATCACTTTTGCAGTAGTCTTGCCAAAAATGCATAACCTAAATGTAATCATGAGGAAAGAAATTAGACAAATGTAAATTTAAAAACATTTTATGACCAGCATTTATGAAAACTATTCTGTTCATTAAAACAAACAAGGAAGAATGGACTTTGGGAATGGTTTCAGAAAATGCAACACGGAGGTTGACACCCTCCATTTGTTCCTTAAACATTTTTATTCCATATTTTCCATAATCATCATCAGCTGCTGTGGTGCCTATCCAGACCCAACCAAAATGTTGGATAAGTTGTACCATGGCCTCCGACTGGATCTCATCACTGGCCACTGTGTGAAGATAAGATGGAAACTGGTATTGTCACTAAGAAGTGAGCTGGTAGAGGCATAGCCCACCTAGGATTGAAAATGTTCATGCAGTTATTAGAAAGTAATAGCCAAACCTCAAATTACATCATCTCTTAGTATTTGTGTTGGAGAAGGAGGGAACTTAACAGTTCTCTCTTTATTCTCACGCCCTTTCAAAGGTAAAAGGACTTCTGCTCCTCTCCTTGTTTCAAGCAGGGTGGGGACTGTTAGAGGGAGCATTTTGGACCTCTTTTCCCACCTTGCCCCAAGGAAGTTGGGGGACTATTTATTAAGGTAATGACATCCAATGGGCTACTTTTCCAACTCAGGGTCACACCACTGAAAGGAAGGTCTTCAGCCCTTTCATCTATGTTTTCTTGAGAATAGGTGTGTGATTCAAGTCATCCAGGCTCTTTCTCTGATCTAACTCCTTATCCATGCAGATGATGGAATAAGCAGGCTCGCAGTCTGTTTGGCAGGTGCATTTCCCTCTCCCTCCCTCCTATCCTCCACCCCTCCTCCTCCCTTTCTTCTCTCTTTCTCTCTCTCTCCATCATCACTGGTTTCCCTCTTTTTCTCTTCTCTTTCCTGCTTTCTCTCTGACAAGATTTCTGGGTATGTAATTCCCAAGACTTAGATTGAGAAAGATGGTAGGAAGCTTCACTTCAACCTCAAGTTTAAGTCTTATTGTCCAACAAACTTACTAGAAGCCCTCATTTTATAGCCACTTGCCTAGATAAATGAGGTATCTTTCTATTTTTGCCAGTGGTCCTTGTGTGACTTTTCTATCAGTGAGAATTTAAGAATGAAAGTTGAGTAGCCAGTGCTACAAATATCTGACATTCTTATATACATTTCATACATACATACCTTCCCCTCAACCTCAGCAACTATGCAGTTAAGAAGATATGTCACATTCTTCCCATCCCATCCCATTGCCATCCCATGTTACTGCATCACCTCCAATAAGACCTCCTAAAATTACATAGCTCCATGATGACCAATTTTTTTCATAAGTGACAGATTATTCCTATTTTTCTCTTTATGCTTTGTCGGCAACCCACTCCAGTATTCTTGCCTGGAGAATCCCATGGACGGAGGAGCCTGGTGGGCTACAGTCCACGGGGTTGCAAAGAGTTGGACATGACTGAGCGACTTAACTTTCTAACTAGGGAAAACCACTAGACCATTCAGGTATGACCTAAATCAAATCCCCAACAGTTATACAAAGGAAGTGACAAATAGATTCAAGGGATGAGATCTGATAGACAGAGTGCCTGAAGAACTATGGGCAGAGGTTCATGACATTGTCCAGGAGGCAGAGATCAATATGTCTCCCAAGAAAAAAAGTTGCAAAAAGGCAAAATGGTTGTCTGAGGAGGCCTTAAAAATACCAATGAAAAGAAGAGAAGCAAAAGGCAAAGGAGAAAAGGAAAGATACACCCATTTGAATGCAGAGTTTCACAGAATAGCAAGGAGAGATAAGAAAGCCCTCCTCAGTGATCAATGCAAAGAAATAGAGGAAAACAGTAGAATGGGAAAGACTAGAGATCTCTTCAAGAAAATTAAAGATACCAAGGGAACATTTCATGCAAAGATGGACTCAATAAAGGACAGAAATGGTATGGGCCTAACAGAAGCAGAAGAATATTAAGAAGAGGTGGCAAGAATACACAGAACTATACAAAAAAGATCTTCATGACCCAGATAACCACGATGATGTGATCACTCACCTAGAGCCAGACATCCTGGAATGCGAAGTCGAGTGGGCCTTAGGAAGCATCACTACAAAGCTAGTGGAAGTGACAGAATTCCAGTTGAGCTAATTTAAATCCTAAAAGATGATGCAGTGAAAGTGCTGCACTCAATATGCCAGCAAATTTGGAAAACTCAGCAGTGGCCACAGGACTGGAAAAAGTCAGGTTTCATTCCAATCCCAAAGAAAGACAATGCCAAAGGATGTTCAGACTACTGCACAAGTGCACTCATCTCACACACTAGTAACAGAGAAGACAATGGCAACCCACTCCAGTATTCTTGCCTGGAAAATCCCATGGATGGAGGAGCCTGGTAGGCTGCAGTCCATGGGGTCGCTAAGAGCTGGACACAACTGAGTGACTTCACTTTCACTTTTCACTTTCATGCATTGGAGAAGGAAGTGGCAACCCACTCCAGTGTTCTTGCCTGGAGAATCCCAGGGATGGGGGACCCTGGTGGGCTGCCAACTATGGGGTCGCACAGGGTTGGACACGACTGAAGCGACTTAGCTGCAGCAGCACACACTAGTAAAGTAATGCTCAAAATTCTCCAAGCCAGGCTTAAACATTATGTGAAACTTGAACTTTCAGATGTTCAAGCTGAATTTAGAAAAGGCAGAGGAGCCAGAGATCAAATTGCCAACATCTGTTGGATCATCAAAAAAGCAAGATAGTTCCAGAGAAACATCTACCTCTGCTTTATTGACTATGCCAAAGCCTTTGACTGTGTGGATCACAATAAACTGTGGAAAATTCTTAAAGAGATGGGAATACCAGACCAACTGACCTGCCTCCTGAGAAATCTGTATGCAGGTCAAGAAGCAACAGTTAGAACTGGACATGGAACAGCAGACTGGTTCCAAATTGGGAAAGGAGACATCAAGGTTGTATATTGTCACCCTGGTTATTTAACTTATATGCAGAGTACATCATGAGTAATACTAGACTGGATGAAGTATAAACTAGAATCAAGATTGCTGGGAGAAATATCAATAACTTTAGATATGCAGATGACACCACACTTATAGCAGAAAGTGAAGAACTAAAGAGCCTCTTGATGAAAGTGAAAGAGGAGAGTGAAAAAGTTGGCTTAAAGCTCAACATTCAGAAAACTAAGATCACTTCATGGCAAATAGGTGGGGAAACAGTGGAAACAGTGGCTGACTTTAATTTTGGGGGCTCCAAAATCACTGCAGATAGTGACTGCAGCTGTGATATTAGAAGAAGCTTGCTCCTTGGAAGAAAAGTTATGACCAACTAGACAGCATATTAAAAAGCAGAGACATTACTTTGCCAATAAAGCTACATCTTAGTTTTTCCAGTAGTCATGTATGGATGTGAGAGTTGGACTATAAAGAAAGCTGAGTGCTAAAGAATTGATGTTTTTGAACTGTGGTGTTGAAGAAGACTCTTGAGAGTCCCTTGGACTGCAAGGAGATCCAACCAGTCCATCCTAAAGGAAATCAGTTCTGAATATTCATTGGAAGGACTGTTGCTGAAGCTGAAACTCCAATACTTTGGCCACCTGATGCGAAGAGCTGACTCATTTGAAAAGACCCTGATGCTGGGAAAGATTGAAGGCAGGAGAAGAAGGGGATAACAGCTGAAGAGATGGTGGACGGTGTCACCGACTCAATGAACATGAGTTTGAGCAAACTCCGGAAATTGGTGAATAACAGGGAAACCTGGCGTGCTGCAGTCCATGGGGTTGCAAAGAGCTGGACATGGCTGAGTGTCTGAACTGACTGACTGACTGATCCTTATTCCATTTTGGCTAAAGTTTACATTCTTCTTTGTAGCCTCACAAACACCAATATCATGGAAGCCATATGCAGGGAAGAATCTCATTTTGGAAGCGGAGACACCTGATTTCAAATTCCAGCTACATAATCGAGTTACAAAAACCTTCTGAACCTAAGTTTCCTCAAGAGTGAAATCAGGGTTATGACATCTATATCCTAAGGTTACTCAGTACATTAAATGAGACAATACATGTGAAAGTGTTTATTGTGTACAACACTTCTTTTACCTTCTTTGCAGATTTACTACAAGATTTAAAGGAGAAGCTCTCTCTAGAGGTTTCTAGAAGGGGCATGGACCACAATCGGGACTTGCTGGAAGGCAGAACTCACATCAGCACAGTCTGTCTGAGCAGCATGAAGCCCACACTGAAGATGTCCTGAAGAACCTGACCTCTCTTCTTGGTTCTATTTCTCACTCTCGTCCTGTTCCTCCCACATCTATATTTGCAGCTTTATTAGACACAGTATGAAAATGCTACTTTTAAAAATTATTTTAACTTCTCCCATTACTTCAGTAACACAAATAAGCCTAATCAGCCTTCACATTACTGAGTCCTGACTTGATACTTTGGTGAACCATCCCTGAAAATAAACACAGAGCTTTACTTATATTTTCTTAATTATCCATTCTTCCTAATATTAATAGCATCTATTCTTAGATTGAAATATGTCACTGGCCCCTGAATTAAAAATAATCTATAAATTAGAATACCAACTTTTAAATACTTTTTAATACCAATACTCTCTTTTGTGAAATTCCCAAGTGCTTTTCAGTGTGTTAGTGTTTGAACAAAAAATGTCATGATCAAGTATTAATATGATTAATAAGTATTAATACAGGCCAGAACCAAAATGCGTTTCTTATACCATCTATCAATCAACCAAGTATTTCTCCATCACCTACTTTACTTCACCTAGTGCTTCAGAGAGTACTGCTTAGTTAGATGTCAACATAAAACTCACTGTGTCACACTCTCAAGCTCAAAACTAAGGCAGGATCCTAAGGAATGTAGAAGAGTCTGAAATCACCAGTCACAGTTGCTGAGGGCAGACTGAATATCAGCATCACCACCAGCCTCTTTGTCTGCAACTTACTCCAGCTTCACCTGATCACCTTACTTACTCTTTGCTGCAGTTTCACATAGCTTGTTTCTTTATAAAATTGTACCCAGAACAATATTCTGAAATACCTGAGGAAAGTAATACAATCCTAGAACTCTTGAAGCAGCAACCGACAAGGATGATCCACCTACTCCACCAATTCCTGCCAGCATTGCCCCAGTGCTGTTTCTAAACTTGGGTTTATTTTCTTCCTGCCCTGTAAGGAATATCAATGCTGCTTCCATGGATTTGGAGACAGTGTAACAGGTATCAAAGATCTGATAGCCCAAAGTGATGTTGGGCAAAATATCTTTCCTTTTGTTAATCTCCTTGATGGTGTGGATCTTGGTTTTCATCCAGTGGAATCCCTGGAAGTGGAACCTGAAAAGGAAACATCTTTTGTTAGGCTCAGTCAATGAGTGGATCTGTGGAGGAGAAAGCAGCTTTTAGCTGGGATTGGTGCTGGAGCTTTTTGCCAAAACATTAGTGGGCACCTGCCTTGTCTGAGCATGGTAATATTTCATGAAAAGATATTGCAAATGTAAAGGGTTCAAGTATGAATCATATTCATCATTGATTGGCTTGAGCTGGGAAGCATCTTTTTGGACACTTGGTTATCTGTTTTCACAAAAATATTCTTCTATTCTCAATTCTCACCACTACACAGAACACCCAGTAATCCCTCAATACATTTTTGCCCATTTATTGGAAGACCCTGGTACCATATGAGTCTATTTCCCTCCTCCTTATCTCCCTATAAGTTTCTCTGGTTTTCTTCTGGATGTTAATTATAATAACAAAATTTTTGTATATACATGAAATACTTATGATAGACCTACATATAAGAAATACATAAAATTTATATATACTATATATGACTCCAGTAGATCACTTTTCCCATCGTGATTTGATCGTTAATGTCGATTTTTTAACTGAGGATGTCTGTTTTCTATCATTCTCACATTTAACCATGAATGAAATGCCTCCTCCTTTCCATTCCGTAGCCATAAAAAGGAAAATTGTTTCTCTGGTAATCTATCACACCATCGTCTCCATTAAAAATAACTATTCTATTTCCAACTCTTTCTTTTTTCTCAGTTTTAACCAAACTTTAACCTATCTGAAAGCAAGGACCTCCAGAATGGTTTCTCTTAGTGTCCTCTGTGGCTATAGTACCTAACTCCATATCTTTTACTCAATAAATATTTTTGAGTTAAATATTTAAGAGCAAATAGCCCTGTTCCCAAATCAGATTTTTTTCCTCCATATCTCTTTAACTGAACTTTCTAGTTTAGTTTAGCTTTGCCTTTCATTCAATACATAGTTACTGCGTTCCACTGGTGCTAGATACTATAACTGAAACAGGGACAGAGATAGACAGTTCAGTGTCTAGGCAAAGAAACAGGAAATAGCCAATCAATGCACAAAATGATAATCATACCAACAGGGATAGACATAGGGACCAGGAGGTAAAGAGGTGGGGGCACCTAACTGGAGGACTTAACAGCCAAGCTGACGCTTGAAGGATGATGTAAAAGCAGGGATGAATGCTGCAAGCAGAGGGAACAGTAAGTGTGAAGGCATGGTAACAAGAGGACATAACATGTTAGGATGGGAAGATCAGGACACTTGGCAGACAGGGTAGGAATAAGTATGGCACAGGAAGAGGAGACTGGAGAACCAGGAGACTGAACATGAAGGGCTTTATCATCCTAAGAAAACTGGCTTCTAAGTTTACACAGATGGCTATATAAATTGGCATATACATTTTTGAAATAAATACAGCAATATCTTTTTTAAGGTGAGAGAGTAAGACATTTCAAGAGCTAGAAAAATGTTCACCTTCTTTGAATAAAAAATTCTACCCCAGAGAATTTATCTGAAGAGATTGTTCTTCCCAAAGAGAAAAATTAGATATGTTCCAAATTGTTGATTTTAGATTTATGATATTTAAAAATTGGAAAGAATTAACGTGCCCAGTGATAATAAATTATGGTACATTGACTTGAAGGGAACATTTTCCATAGTTTTTTTTTTTTTAAGATAGACTAAAATTATCTTTATTTTTAAAAGGGAAGTCCATTAAGTTGTTCAGGGCTGAAGCCTGGGCAAGACTGTTTTGGAGAAACGGCTACAAATGAAGAAGAACACGGAGTATACAATTCAGTCATAGACTTCGAAACCCTAGACCACTACCATGTTCAAAAAAATCTTGATATCATAATCAAAAAACAACACAGAAGTTAAAGAGGTCAAGAGCTAACCCCAACACTGTGGAAGATACAAAGTTTGTTTATATTCTGTGAAGAGCACAGGCTCAATAGTTGGGGCACACGGGCTTTAAGTAATAGGTCTAAAAGTACCTATTCTTTTCTACAGAAAAGTATTACATGGCTAAAGAAATGGAATTGGAAGCAGAAAAGAGACTAAAGTGAAGGAAGTGAAGTCGCTCAGTCGTGTCAGACACTTTGCGATCCCATGGACTGTAGCCCACCAGGCTCCTCCCTCCATGGGATTCTCCAGGCAAGAGTACTGGAGTGGGTTGCCATTTCCGATGCAGGGATCGAACCTGGGGTCTCTGCATTCCAGGCAGACGCTTGAACCTCTGAGCTACCAGGGAAGGCCAAGCACATAGTCAATATTACCTAGGTATGAAAATTCCCCCAAAAGCTACACTGAGTTACAATGATGAGGATATCCCATATACATAACTTCTGCTTCTTCCTTATTGTTTTTCCATTTGTTTTCCACTAAAAGGGAAATTGAGATTAGGTATCTGTAACTGCTAGGAATTAATATCTTTCTAATCCAGAAGTTCATGAACAGAAATTGAGATTAGGTATCTGTAACTGCTAGGAATTAATATCTTTCTAATCTAGAAGCTCATGAACAGGACTGAGTGGTGTATCCAAGGACACTCAGTTTCATGAAAAATACTTTTCTGAGTGTGTTTATATATGTGTGTGTACAAGTGTACAATCCCATGCTTATATCTCTACATTATTCTAGAGGAAAAAATCCACTGCTTTTATCAGATTCTCAAAAGGGTCAATAAGTCTAACAGTAAAAAAATACTATCAAATTTTAGGTATACTATGTGTGTATGCTAGAGGGAAGAGGACCTAAAATGCAGAGAACAGAGCTTCTTCAAGGTCACTGATTAAAAATCCCATTCACATCTAATCTGGAGTGAAAAGTGAAAGTGTTGGTCATTCAGTCATGGCCAACTCTTTGTGACCCCATGGTCTGTCCATGGAATTCTCCAGACAAGGATACTGGAGTGGGTTGCCATTCCCTTCGCCAGGGGATCTTCCGGACCAAGGGATCAAACCTGGGTCTCGTCTGAGCTACCAGGGAGGCTGGAGTGAAAATGTGTCAACGGTTTAAAACATAATTATACCGATCTCTCTCAAAGCCTGTTATGGATTGAACTGTGTTCCTCCCAGAAAGACATGTTGAAATCCTAATCCCTAGGATTTCGGAATGTGACTTATTTGGAAACAGGGTCATTGACGTATAATTAGTTAAGGTAAATGATATAACACTGGAGGAAAATGGGTCTCTAATTCAGCATCACTGGTGTCCTTAAGAGGAGATGCATTTGAAGACAGAGATACACAGGGAGAACTCCACCTCTTTCAGGAAACTTTCCCTGATTAACTCCACACCATTCAGATTACTCCTCTGCTCCCAGTCGCCTCAGCACCTCAGCACTTAGGTATTCTGTTATACTTCTCCGAGGACTCCGTTTTCTGAGCATCACCCTATTCCCATCACTTTCTTCGTCCCCAGATCCAGAATCCTTCCATCACAGGCCTCCTTTCACTGCCACCCTCGAGCGCACAAACCTGCTCTTCCCTTTCCATAGTTAAAAAATCTATAATTAGAGAAATTACACTGCAGCATGCATGTAGTAAGTAAAGTCACTCAGTCGTGTCCGACTCTTTGTGACCCCGTGGACTGCAACCAACCAGGCTCCTCAGTCCATGGGATTCTCCAGGCAAGTATACTGGAGTGGGTTGCCATTTCCTTCTCCAGGGGATCTTCCCGACCCAGGGATTGAATCCAGGTCTCCCGCATTGGAGGCAGACGCTTTAACCTCTGAGCCACCAGGGAAGCCCATGCATGTACTATTAGGTAAAACAGTCTGTGTGCAAAGTTCTTTCTATACTATAATTAAAACTATACATAAATTATGCGAATGTTTGGATAACTATCAATAGGAAAAAATTTAAATGAGTGCAGGTTAATTAATGAAAGGGTGGGATTTGGGATAATTTTTCTTTCATTGGTGATTTCCATTATGATACTCACAGTATCATTTTACAATGTATACCTTTTGCTCCCCAGAAAATTTCTTTAAATCCTAGCTTTGTTTAGATCAACCAAAACAAGAAATTAAAATACTCCTTTCTTCCCCCCATTTCATTGTCTTTATCTTCTCTGAACAACATTTCCAAAATAACAGAAAAGCCTTCCTCTTCTGTGCAGTTTAACTGATGGCCAACCAAAACTAGCATCCTGTTAAAATTGTGGGTTTCAGAGTAAGAATTCTCCAAACTCCAACTAGTATATCTAGATCAGATATAGGTAAACAATGATGCCAAAATGAAATTATTATCTGATTAGGCCCAGCCTGGCTCCTGAATATCACCTATCCAGGCCTCCCATGAGGGCTTTCTCATGGGAAGAAAGCTGCATTTCATGGAGGAATAGTAAGAGGCTTGGAGAATACTGGAATTGGGTACAGATATATAGAAACTGTTATTGATTATCAGTGAAAATTATATAGCTCTAATTTTTAAGAAACTATATTCAAAAATATAAATATGGAATGTAAATAGGATTTTATATCAATAATATTTTTTATAATATCCAATATATAGGTATGTTATGGCATAAAGATGAGCAATTTGGGTTTCAATCAACAGGGTGAGAGACAAGCAGAATCCCCACAATGAAGCCTTATATTTCTGATCTACATTCAGGACAAAGAAATAACTTTTTAGATACCCAAACCATGTGAAACAAGTTTCATACAAAATGAGAAGAATCAGAATGTCATCAGACTTCTTAGCAGCAACACTGAAAGTCAGAAGATGCTGAAGGAACACTTTCAAGAATCTTTAGGCTTTTAGTTAAAGTCAAGATGGAATAAGCACACACAATCTTCTCCCTCCCACTGATTTCAACTAAAATCCCTGAACTGAGGATATAAAGCAATAATCAGACTACTCTGAAAATTGAATAAGAACAGGTTGACTAGGGAGGGAAATCAAGATATCCTTGATACAGTGAATTATTTTTTAAATTGGACATACTTTCTTCTTACCACTGTATCAATCACAGTGGAAATTTCAAATTATTTTTTAATAAGGGAGTAGATTTTTACTAAAAATATGTGTATTGGCTTTTCTATTTTATCTTGCTAGGAAAATAACCTTCAGAAGCTCCAAAGAAGGGTGAAGAGCAAGTTAAGTGATTCCACTGATGAAATAACATGTCCTCTACTAATGACAAATTCTGGTTTTTATTTTTTGCTGGTAAAGATTGAATCAGTGAAAAATTCTTTGAAAAATAAGGAACTGACTCTAAACATTATAGCCATGAGCAGAACCACTTCTTTCCCACTTAAATATTTGCTTCACTGTAAGAATGGAAAAGAATTAGAAGACCCAGGAAAGAGATAAGTAGGGACTGATTACAATCCTTTTCTTTTGCCAACAACAAACAGTTTATCTATCCCTCTAGGCGAAGGCAATAGAAAACCACTCCAGTACTCTTGCCTGGGAAATCCCATGGATGGAGGAGCCTGGTAGGCTACAGTCTACCGGGTCGCGAAGAGTCGGACGCGACTGAGCAACTTCACTTTCACTTTTCACTTTTCGGCACTGGAGAGGGAAATGGCAACCCACTCCAGTATTCTTGCCTAGAGAATCCCTGGGACGGGGGAGCCTGGTGGGCTGCCGTCTATGGGGTCNGGCTACAGTCTACCGGGTCGCGAAGAGTCGGACGCGACTGAGCAACTTCACTTTCACTTTTCACTTTTCGGCACTGGAGAGGGAAATGGCAACCCACTCCAGTATTCTTGCCTAGAGAATCCCTGGGACGGGGGAGCCTGGTGGGCTGCCGTCTATGGGGTCACACAGAGTTGGACACGACTAACGTGACTTAGCAGCAGCAGCAGCAGCATGAACTGTGACCAAAGGGAAGGAGCTATGATCAGTCAATATTGAATTGTATAAGAAGCTGGCAAAGGACTTACTTCCCTGGTGGTCCACTGGCTAAGATGCCATGCTCCCAATGCAGGGGGCCAGAGTTCAATCCCTGGTCAGGGGACTACATCCCACATGCCACAACTAGGATCTAGCACAGCCAAACAAATAAATAAATATTTTTTAAAAAAGAAGTTGTCAAAAATTTTACAAAATGCATTTATAATTACCATGCAGCATCATGGAAGTGATTAAGATATGAGGTAAAATCCTCCCAAATAAAACTGTCCATACTATGAGCACAATTATGCAAAAATTATGGTTGCATCTATATAAAGTGTTGAGGAAAAAATACAAAGAAATAAAAAAGAAAGAGCTGCTTTGTTATGGCAGTAGAACAGTGTGAGTAGCTCATTTCCTTTCATCTCTGGCATTCTTCTCACATCAAAATTATGTGTGTTTCACACCCAGAAATATAACCCATGTTTGCCTATTTTACAATGGGTTCTTAGCAAATTCAGATCATCGGTCATGGATCCCATTTGTTGACATGACAATTCTGGGATGAGGGGAACAGGGCAGTAGCCTTCCAGCTGGAGGACTCTTGCTATGAACACTAGCTCACAAATAAATCAGCTTTCTGGCAGTGTGTATTCTCACTTCAGGAGCCTTTAGTCTAGTAACAATTCAAAGTAAAGCTGCAACACCGCATAATTCTATATCAGTGCTTCTCAGACTCAATGTGTGCATGAATCATCAGGAAGTCTTGTCAAAATGTGGAATCTGATTCAGCAGATGTGGAATGCAGCTTGAGATGCTACATTTCTAACAAGCTCTTAGATGATGCTGATACTCCACAGACCATCCTTTCAGGAACAGTGTTCTACATCATGCAAAATCTGTCTATTTTCTTTCTTGTTTCTAAGCAATCCTGGTAAGTCTACCTTGGAGGAATGGAGGCAGCGAAACAGTAAGTACCTCTCTTGAGTCAAATAAATAGTGTCAAGAGTCAGGGCTGGCATCACGGCTCCAGTTCCAGACTCTCACACTCCTACCACTCCTTCACCCCACTTCCTACATCTGATGTAAAAAGAATACAAAAACAATGGCTTACCCTTCACATTTTGCTGATACTGGATCCAAAATAGACTTATTTGCTGGGATGATCCTGGAACAAACAGGAAACAGTCCTCCGATAACAAGTGAATGGTTTTTGGCATCTACAGATCCATTCAAATCAAACTTGCCCAGCAGCCAACAGGTCTGTTCTTCTTCCTCCTCTTCTTTGCCTTCGGTGCCCAATTTAGCCCATAAAAAAGCAAGCAATCCTAGAACCAGATATTTCTTTCCACTAACCATTGAGTTTGGGAGAAATGACCACTGTTAAAAGTTTTAACGAGGTGCGTTGCTAAAGTGTTCCCAGTGAGTGTGTGCAGGCACCTCCCCAGTGGACTCAGTTTGCCACCGCTTGTGACTTAAAGCAGGCACAGGAGGGCCTAGAGGAGCTATCCCACGTTGAAGGTCAGAAACGGCGGCGGTAAGGAGATACCCATCGTCCAAGGTAAGGAGCAGCGGCTGTTCTTTGCTGGAGCAGCCCTGAAGAGATACCCCACGCCCAAGGTAAGAGAAACCCAAGTAAGATGGTAGGTGTTGCAAGAGGGCATCAGAGGGCAGACACACTGAAACCATACTCACAGAAAACTAGTCAATCTAATCACACTAGGATCACAGCCTTGTCTAACTCAATGAAACCAAGCCATGCCTGTGGGGCAACCCAAGATGGGCAGGTAATGGTGGAGAGGTCTGACAGAACGTGGTCCACTGGAGAAGGGAGTGGCAAGCCACATCAGTATTCTTGCCTTGAGAACCCCATGAACAGTATGAAAAGGCAAAATGATAGGATACCAAGAGAGGAACTCCCCAGGTCATTAGGTACCCAATATGCTACTGGAGATCAGTGGAGAAATAACTCCAGAAAGAATGAAGGGCTGGAGCCAAAGCAAAAACAATACCTATCTGTGGATGTGACTGGTGATAGAAGCAAGGTCCAATGCTGTTAAGAGCAATATTGCATAGGAACCTGGAATGTCAGGTCCATGAATCAAGGCAAATTGGAAGTGGTCAAACAAGAGATGGCAAGAGTGAACGTCAACATTCTAGGAATCAGCGAACTAAAATGGACTAGAATGGGTAAATTTAACTCATTTGACCATTAAATCTACTACTGTGGGCAGGAATCCCTCAGAAGAAATGGAGTAGCCATCATGGTCAACAAAAGAGTCCGAAATGCAGTACTTGGATGCAATCTCAAAAACGACAGAATGATCTCTGTTTGTTTCCAAGGCAAACCATTCAATATCACAGTTATCCAAGTCTATGCCCCAACCAGTAATGCTGAAGAAGCTGAAGTTGAACGGTTTTATGAAGACCTACAAGACCTTTCAGAACTAACACCCAAAAAAGATGTCCTTTTCATTACAAGGGACTGGAATGCAAAAGTAGGAAGTCAAGAAACACCTGGAGTAACAGGCAAATTTGGCCTTGGAATGCGGAATGAAGCAGGGCAAAGATTAATAGAGTTTTGCCAAGAAAATGCACTGGTCATAGCAAACACCCTCTTCCAACAACACAAGAGAAGACTCTACACATGGACATCACCAGATGGTCAACACCAAAATCAGACTGTTTATATTCTTTGCAGCCAAAGATGGAGAAGCTCTATACAGTCAACAAAAACAAGACCAGGAGCTGACTGTGGCTCAGATCATGAACTCCTTATTACCAAATTCAGACTCAAATTGAAGAAAGTAGGGAAAACCACTAGACCATTCAGGTATGACCTAAATCAAATCCCTTATGATTATACAGTGGAAGTGAGAAATAGATTTAAGGGCCTAAATCTGATAGATAGAGTTCCTGATGAACTATGGAATGAGGTTCGTGACATTGTACAGGAGACAGGGATCAAGACCATCTCCATGGAAAAGCAATGCCAAAAAGCAAAATGGCTGTCTGAGGAGGCCTTACAAATAGCTGTGAAAAGAGAAGCGAAAAGCAAAGGCGAAAAGGACAGATATAAGCATCTGAATGCAGAGTTCCAAAGAAGAGCAAGGAACGATAAGAAAGCCTTCTTCAATGGTCAATGCAAAGAAATAGAGGAAAAGAACAGAATGGAAAAGACTAGAGATCTCTTCAAGAAATTTAGAGATAACAAGGGAACATTTCATGCAAAGATGGGCTTGATAAAGGACAGAAATGGTATGGACCTAACGGAAGCAGAAGATATTAAGAAGAGGTGGCAAGAATACACAGAAGAACAATACAAAAAAGATCTTCACGACCAAGATAATCACGATGGTGTGATCACTCATCTAGAGCTAGACATCCTGGGATGTGAAGTCAAGTGGGCCTTAGAAAGCATCACTATGAACAAAGCTAGTGGAGGTGATGGAATTCCAGTTGAGCTGTTTCAAATCCTGAAAGATGATGCTGTGAAAGTACTGCACACAATATGCCAGCAATTCCAAGAGACTCTCCAAGACCAGCAGGTAGGTCTGGTTCAGGCACCTATCAAATTACTGCTTTTGCCCTGGGTCATCGTGCATGTGAGATTTTGTGTGCCCCCTTTAAGAGTGAAGTCTCTGTTTCCCCTAATCTTGTGGGGCTGCAGTCAAGCCCCATTGGCCTTCAAGGCCAAATGCTCTAGGGGCTCATCTTCCCAATGCTGGATCCCCGGCTGAGGAACCTGACTTGAGGTGGAAGAAACTCTGTGATATAATTCTTCTCCAGTTTGTGGGCTATGCACTGGTGGTGGGTAATGGGATTTGGGATTTGATTATACGTGGGTTTACCCATCTACTCATCTCACCGATTTTTTTCTTTATGTATTTAGTTGGAAAAGATATTTTCTGGTAAAATCTGGTCTTTTCCATTGATGGCTGTTTTGCATATAACTGATTTTGGTGCGTCAGTGAGAGGGGATGAGCTCAGGGTCTTTCTATGCCATCTTGGCCTGCCAACATCTTGTGGAACATTTATCAGTGATTTACATTTTGGCAAAATGCAAAAAGATTAGCAGTGCAGTCATCTGACAGGACCCTCAGCCAGCAGGAGACCCACTGCTGGCTCGTGATTGGGCTCAAGGAATGATGTTTAGAAAAAGGTCCAAAGCATGGGCCTTGAATGGAAAGGAGGCCTGAGTGGGGCATAGGAAACATTCTTCGGGCTGCAAGGAGCAGTGTTACATTTTCATCACCTGGACACAGGAAAGAAAGAAAAAAGACTCAGTAAAGAAACTATTTTGAGTAGAAGACAGTCTAACTTTGTGAATTTTATCTAGGACTACGCTTGAACTAATATTTATTAACTCTGTGTGTGAATGCATGTTGTGATTTAATAAATCAGGGGACTTAATATTTTTAAGTGGTTGCAAATGGGGCAATAACTTCTTGTCCCACATTGCAATAACTACCTGTCCCAAACAAAACCGTAAGCTTTCATGATTGAATGAGACTTCAAGAGCTTGTTTGATAAAAGCACAGTTATCCAATGGAAAAGCCGATCAGAACTAATTATTCCAACTCAAATAGGTGATCAAAAGTTTTTGGCCCAAAATCCATGTTAAGATTTGCCAATATTAACAGCAAGTGGTATGCGCTCTAGAGTTAATTACCTAGTGAGTCAATAATCATAAAAATATCTAGCATGCCAGATGGAAATTTCAAAAATATTTTAAACCTATACCTCACAATTTCAGTTTACTTATATCTAAAATTATTTTAAATTGGCCTTTGTGCTAAAAGTGTTAAGTGATTGAAATGGAATGAATGGTAATTAAAGTTACCAAAAGAGCCTGTGGCAAAAGGAGATGATCAAAACCAAAAATGTGCAGAGGAAACTGCATCGGCAAAGGCTGTGTTGAAGCATGCCAGCATTTCAGTTGTGTTTATCTTTCTTTGCTAGGATTGAGGATCATTTTATTTTCTTCATCAGGAAAAGGGTGGTTTATGAAAAACATGCTGTGTAAGAGCCTCTCTCCAATTCACAGTTACCTCAAACAGAGACTTAGTGGGTGACTGTCACCTAGGCATTGGCATGCTGTGAAACACATGATTATGAAGGCCTGTGTGAATTGGGTAGCGAGACTTACTTTGATTTCTTTGAATTATCCTATACTGCTTAGAGAATATGCCAACATAAGGGAGCATTACAGACCAATATGAAACTGGTTTTGTTGGTAGCGGTAAAGATTAAACCATCAGCCATTTTCCTAACATCTATTTCCTTGATGGACAAATACTGAAAGGGAGTGGATAGGCACATGTAAACACCCACCCACACACGACCTTTACCTGGTGGAAAATAAATTATGTTTGTGCACGTCTCCCTTAGTAATTGCTCAATGACTCCCTTACAGTTTATAAATGCCAGTAAATTATAAGGCATGACAAAAAAAGAAAAAAAGTTTAAAAAGGAATGAATTTCAAATAAAAGATATAGCTGATGAGAACAAAGTTCTTACCAAGAGGTTTTAATTAACAAGTTTTCATTACATTGAATGGGATCAGATGTGAACCTGTGGGATCATTTATTTAATACGTGGCATTTCCTATGAGTAATACCTTTTATCTGAGCATCTTAGAATATTTTTTAAACACAAAACCTCTGTAACACCTGCATTATTGTTTTGTTTTATGATAAGTCATCAAAGAACTTGTAAAGTCGACAGAGGTCACCTAGAATGAGATTGATTCCATAACACACCCCTCCCACTATGGCCCTCAAATAAGATTTAAGAACTCCACAACTTCAATTCTAGAACATTCTATAACATAAGACCCATATCTTGAACTTTTAGAGGTAATTTTTAAGGAGATGTCTCTAGGAAAAAATATCTATACATGAACACATACAGTTAAATATAATCTACCTAAGAATATATTCCTTATGATTATACAGTGGAGGTGATGAATAGATTCAAAGGATTAGATTTGGTAGACAGTGCCTGAAAAACTATGGATGGAGGTTTGTAAAATTGTGTAGGAAGCAGTGACTAAAATCATCCCAAAGAAAAAGAAATATAAGGAGGCAAAGTGGTTGTCTGATGAGGCTTTACAAATAGCTGAGAAAAGATGACAAATGAAAGGCACAGGAAAAAGGGAAAGATATATCCAACTGAATGCAGAGTTCCAGAGAATAGCAAGGAGAGATTTTTTTTAAAAAAAGCCTTAAGTGAATAATACAAAGAAATAGAGGAAAACAACAGAGTGGGAAAGACTATAGATCTCTTCAAGAAAATTGGAGATATCAAGGGAATATTTCATGCAAGGATGGGCACGGTAAAGGTCAGAAACAGTAAGGACCTAACAAAAGCAGGAGAGATTAAGAAGTGGCAAAAATACACAGAGAACTATCCTAGAAAAGTCTTAATGACTCAGATAACCATGATGATGTGGTCACTCACCTAGAGACAGACATTGTGGAGTGTGAAGTCAAGTGAATCTTAGGAAGCATTACAAAGAACAAACCTAGTGTGATGGAATTACAGCTGAGATATTTCAAATCTTAAAAGAGGATGCTGTTAAAGTGCTGCACTCAATATACCAGCAACTTTGGAAAACTCAGCAGTGACCACAGGACTGAAGAAGATCTGTTTTCATTTCGATCTCAAAGACGGGCAGTGCCAAAAAAATGTTCAAACTACAATATCAGTTCAGTTCAGTTCAGTCGCTCAGTCGTGTGCGACTCTGCGACCCCATGAATCGCAGCATGCCAGGCCTCCCTGTGCATCACCAACTCCCGGAGTTCACTCAGACTCACGTCCATCGAGTCCATGATGCCATCCAGCCATCTCATCCTCAGTCGTCCCCTTCTCCTCCCACCCCCAATCCCTCCCAGCATCAGAGTCTTTTCCAATGAGTCAACTCTTCGCATGAGGTGGCCAAAGTACTGGAGTTTCAGCTTTAGCATCATTCCTTCCAAAGAAATCCCAGGGTTGATCTCCTTCAGAATGGACTGGTTGGATCTCCTTGCAGTCCAAGGGATTCTCAACAGTCTTCTCCAACACCACAGTTCAAAAGCATCGATTCTTCGGCACTCAGCTTTCTTCACAGTCCAACTTTCACATCCATACATGACCACAGGAAAAACCATAGCCTTGACTAGGCGGACCTTAGTCGGCAAAGTAATGTCTCTGCTTTTGAATATACTATCCAGGTTGGTCATAACTTTTCTTCCAAGGAGTAAGCGTCTTTTAATTTCATGGCTGCAGTCACCATCTGCAGTGATTTTGGAGCCCCAAAAAATAAAGTCTGACACTGTTTCCACTGTTTCCCCATCTATTTCCCATGAAGTGATGGGACCGGATGCCATGATCTTCGTTTTCTGAATGTTGAGCTTTAAGCCAACTTTTTCGCTCTCCTCCTTCACTTTCATCAAGAGGCTTTTTAGCTCCTCCTCACTTTCTGCCATAAGGGTGGTGTCATCAGCATATCTGAGGTTATTGATATTTCTCCCGGCAATCTTGATTCCAGCTTGTGTTTCTTCCAGTCCAGCGTTTCTCATGATGTACTCTGCATATAAGTTAAATAAGCAGGGAGACAATATACAGCCTTGACGTACTCCTTTTCCTATTTGGAACCAGTCTGTTGTTCCATGTCCAGTTCTAACTGTTGCTTCCTGACCTGCATACAGATTTCTCAAGAGGCAGGTTAGGTGGTCTGGTATTCCCATCTCTTTCAGAATTTTCCACAGTTTATTGTGATCCACACAGTCAAAGGCTTTGGCATAGTCAATAAAGCAGAAATAGATGTTTTTCTGGAACTCTCTTGCTTTTTCCATGATCCAGCGGATGTTGGCAATTTGATCTCTGGTTCCTCTGCCTGTTCTAAAACCAGCTTGAACATCAGGGAGTTCACGGTTCACATATTGCTGAAGCCTGGCTTGGAGAATTTTGAGCATTACTTTACTAGCGTGTGAGATGAGTGCAATTGTGCGGTAGTTTGAGCATTCTTTGGCATTGCCTTTCTTTGGAATTGGAATGAAAACTGACCTTTTCCAGTCCTGTGGCCACTGCTGAGTTTTCCAAATTTGCTGGCATATTGAGTGCAGCACTTTCACAGCATCATCTTCCAGGATTTGAAACAGCTCAACTGGAATTCCATCACCTCCACTAGCTTTGTTCTTAGTGATGCTTTCTAAGGCCCACTTGACTTCACATTCCAAGATGTCTGGCTCTAGATTAGTGATCACATCCTCATGATTATCTGGGTCGTGAAGATCTTTTCTGTACAGTTCTTCTGTGTATTCTTGCCACCTCTTCTTAATATCTTCTGCTTCTGTTAGGTCCATACCATTTCTATCCTTTATCGAGCCCATCTTTGCATGAAATGTTCCCTTGGTATCTCCAATTCTCTTGAAGAGATCTCTAGTCTTTCCCATTCTGTTGTTTTCCTCTATCTCTTTGCATTGATTGCTGAAGAAGGCTTTCTTATCTCTTCTTGCTATTCTTTGGAACTCTGCATTCAGATGCTTATATCTTTTCTTTTCTCCTTTGCTTTTCGCCTCTCTTCTTTTCAGTGCTATTTGTAAGGCTTCTCCAGACAGCCATTTTGCTTTTTTGCATTTCTTTTCCATGGGGATGGTCTTGATCCCTGTCTCCTGTACAATGTCACGAACCTCATTCCATAGTTCATCAGGAACTCTGTCTATCAGATCTAGGCCCTTAAATCTATTTCTCACTTCCACTGTATAATCATAAGGGATTTGATTTAGGTCATACCTGAATGGTCTAGCGGTTTTCCCTACTTTCTTCAATTTAAGTCTGAATTTGGAAATAAGGAGTTCATGATCTGAGCCACAGTCAGCTCCTGGTCTTGTTTTTGTTGACTGTATAGAGCTTCTCCATCTTTGGCTGCAAAGAATATAATCAATCTGATTTCGGTGTTGACCATCTGGTGATGTCCATGTGTAGAGTCTTCTCTTGTGTTGCTGGAAGAGGGTGTTTGCTATGACCAGTGCATTTTCTTGGCAAAACTCTATTAGTCTTTGCCCTGCTTCATTCCGCATTCCAAGGCCAAATTTGCCTGTTACTCCAGGTGTTTCTTGACTTCCTACTTTAGCATTCCAGTCCCCTATAATGAAAAGGACATCTTTTTTGGGTGTTAGTTCTACAAGGTCTTGTAGGTCTTCATAAAACCGTTCAACTTCAGCTTCTTCAGCATTACTGGTTGGGGCATAGACTTGGATAACTGTGATATTGAATGGTTTGCCTTGGAAACGAACAGAGATCATTCTGTCGTTTTTGAGATTGCATCCAAGTACTGCATTTCGGACTCTTTTGTTGACCATGATGGCTACTCCATTTCTTCTGAGGGATTCCTGCCCGCAGTAGTAGATATAATGGTCATCTGAGTTAAATTCACCCATTCCAGTCCATTTTAGTTCGCTGATTCCTAGAATGTCGACGTTCACCCTTGCCATCTCTTGTTTGACCACTTCCAATTTGCCTTGATTCATGGACCTGACATTCCAGGTTCCTATGCAATATTGTTCTTTACAGCATCGGATCTTGCTTCTATCACCAGTCACATGCACAACTGGGTATTGTTTTTGCTTTGGCTCCATCCCTTCATTCTTTCTGGAGTTATTTCTCCACTGATCTCCAGTAGCATATTGGGCACCTAACGACCTGGGGAGATTCTCTTTTGATATCCTATCATTTTGCCTTTTCATACTGTTCATGGGGTTCTCAAGGCAAGAATACTGAAGTGGCTTGCCATTCCCTTCTCCAGTGGACCACGTTCTGTCAGACCTCTCCACCATGACCCGCCCGCCTTGGGTTGCCCTGCAGGCATGGCTTGGTTTCATTGAGTTAGACAAGGCCCTGGTCCTAGTGTGATTAGATTGACTAGTTTTCTGCGAGTATGGTTTCAGTGTGTCTGCCCTCTGATGCTCTCTTGCAACACCTACCATCTTACTTGGGTTTCTCTTACCTTGGGCGTGGGTTGTCTCTTCACGGCTGCTCCTTACCTTGGACGAGGGGTATCTCCTTACCGCCGCAGTTCCTGACCTTCAACGTGGGACAGCTCCTCTAGGCCCTCCTGCGCCTGCGCAGCCCCTGCTCCTCGGGTTGCTCCTCCCGGCCGCCGGCCGTGGCCTCGGGCGTGGGTGGCTTCTCCCAGCTGCCGCCCCTGGCCTCGGGCTCAGGGCAGCTCCTCCGGGTCACCACCCCTGGCCTCGGGCGCGAGGTGGCTCCTCCTGGCCGCCCCTGGCCTCGGACGTGAGGTGTCTCTTCCTGGCCGCCCCTGACCTCGGACACGGGGTAGCTCCTCCCGGCCGCCGCCCTGACCTCAGACGCGGGGTGTCTCCTCCCGGCCGCCACTGACCTCGGATGAGGGGAAGCTCCTCTCGGCCGTTCCTGCGCCGTCGCAGCCTGGCACTCTAGGTTGCTGCCCCTGACCTCAGACGTGGGGTAGCTCCTCTCACCCGCGCTTAGTGCGCCCGCCCGGCTCTCGCAAGCGGCCCGCCCTTAGCGCGCGGAGAGATCACTTAAACATATGTGGACGATGTAATATAATTACAATATAATTGTGCTCATTTCACATGCTAGCAAGGTGTAATGCTCAGAATCCTTCAAGCTAGGCTTCAGTAGTACATGAACCGAGAACTTACAGATGTACAACTTGGTTTAGAAAAGGCAGAGGAACCAGAAATCCAATTGTCAACATTCATTGGGTCATAGAGAAAGCAAAGGAATTCCAGAAAATATCTACTTCTGCTTCATCGACTACACTAAAGCCTTTAACTGTGTGGATCACAAAAATCTGTGGAAAATTCTTAGAGATAGCAATACCAGACACCTTACATGTCTTCTGAGAAACCTGTATGCAGGTCAAGAAGCAGCAGTTAGAACTGGATATGATACAGCAAACCAGTTCAAAATTAAAAAAGGAATAAGTCAAGGCTATATATTATCACTCTGCTTCTTTAACTTCTTTGCAGAGAACATTATGCAAAGTGCTGAGCTAAATGAATCACAAGCTGGAATCAAGACTGCTGGGAGAAATGTCAATAACCTCAGATACACAGATGATACTGCTCTAATGGTAGAAAGTGAAGAGGAACTAAAGAGCCTCTTGATGAGGGTGAAAGAGGAGAGTCTGGCTTAAAACTCAGCATTCAAAAAACTAAGATCATGGCATCTGGTCCCATCACTTCGTGCCAAATAGGAGGGTAAAAAGTAGAAGGAGTGACAGACTTTATTTTCTTGGGCTCTCAAATCACTGCAGACAGTGACCGCAGCCATGAAGTTAAAAGATGCTTTCTTGGAAGGAAAACTATGACAAACCTAGACTGCCTATTAAAAGCAGAGACCTCACTTCTCTGGCAAAGGTCCATGTAGTCAAAGCTATGGTTTTTCCAGTAGTCACTTATGGATGTGAGAGTTCAACCATAAAATAGGCTGTGTTAGTCGTCCGACTCTTTGAGACCCCATGGACTATAGCCCAACAGGCGCCTCTGTCCATGTATTCTCCAGGCAAGAATACTGGAGTGGGTTACCATTTCTTTCTCTAGAGATCATCCCTACCCAGGGATCGAACCTGGGTCTCCCACACTGCAGGCAGATTATTTACCATCTGAGCCACCAGGGAAGCAGAGAAGGCTGAGCACCAAGAATTGATGCTTTCAGATTGTGGTTCTGGAGAAGTGCAACAGGTGCAACAGACTCTTGAGAGATCAAACCAATCAATCCTAAAGGAATCAACCCTGAATATTCACTGGAAGGACTGATGTTGAAGTTCCAATACTTTGGCCACCTGATTTGTCAGACTCATTGGAAATGACCTTGATGATGGGAAAAATTGTGGGGAAGAAGAGTAGGGGGCAACAGAGAATGAGATGGTTATATGGTATCACTGACTCAATGGACATGAGTTTGAGCAAACTCCGGGAGATGGTGAAGGACAGGAAAGCCTCACGTGCTGCAGTCCGTGAGGTCACAAAGAGTCGGACACTACGTAGCTACTGAACAACAACAAGATATACATATAAAGGGTTCATAACCAATGAAGTATTAATAGCTGTAGAACCAAATGGGGGAGTCTGTATACACTAAATAGAAAGGTGGAGTGCTTAGGATTTTTTTCCCCTGACTCCTTTATAAGATGTGACCTTTCTGAAGTCTCTTAATGTTTGTTCAGAGATTCTCAAATTTTTTTGGTTTGTGATTCCCTAATGTCTCAGCATATTTTTCACCATGCCCCTAAGACAAAGGAAATACCTTATTAAGTAGTTTGGTCTGAAAAACTAATAATAGTGGTTGGTGTGATGTCCAACAGAGGGCGTTGTGCTTTCCTCAACAATTAACCTTCTCCCTCAGCGGCTTGTATGAGTTCACTGCCAGGGGGCTCTTGGGCACCTCAGCTTAGCTTTCAAAGAACAGCTTTAGATTATCTATGCATGAGGTGGAGTGAGCGGCAGAACTGGTCTTGGAGGAACTTGAGACAAGTGAAAGGGATTCCATGGAGGGAGGTATCTTTCATTACAACTCCAGGTAAAAGTGCCTATTACTACCCTTTAAGACTAATGAGAAAAATGCTCACCCTAGGAAAGACGGAACAGCAGGTCTCTCATATAGCACACATAGGAAGCCTCCATCTAGTGTAGATTTCACAATCTCCTCTTTAGACAAAACCTGCACCATTACAAACTCTCTACATTGGCTTCTATTGTTCTATTTATTTCACCTTTTCATTGTCTATGACTCATTCTACATAACTTCAAGGATAACTATTTTAAATGAAATAGGCCTCTGTTTGTATCTGAATCACACCAAAAGAAATAGACTTCTCGTAAATACTGAGCTTTGTTTGGGGCAGCCAGATTTAAAATAAAAGCATAAATGAAATTTGCTTTGGAGAGCCCTGATGGGACAGCCCAAAGAACTAGGCAGTTTGTGGATCTGACAATGAAGTGTGATAACACATCTGTGTGCTCACCAGTTGGGTGAGAGGAACTGGATGTTTCAAAGTGCCCTGGGCAGAGGAAATGATGGTTTTAAGTGAACCTGCAGATGAGAAGTTTCAAGAGTAGGAGGCTTTCAACTGCAGGCGTTGATTGGCTCTGGAACTGATTGTCATACAGGAAACTCCATGAACATGCATTTGGGAGAATGCAGGGACTTTTGTTTGTTTTAGCCAGCAATTGGTGATTCTCCTGTCACTCCAAGAATGCCAGAGACTTTCTAATCAGGCTCTGTTGAGAATGAAATGCTCTGTTCACAGTTAAACACAATTCCTCTTTTTAAGAAATGTAGAGAGAGCGCCTGCTAAGCACCAGGCACTGGATTTGTGGACTATCAAGGCCTGAAGTGAAGGGTGAGCAGCCCAAGGACAACTCTTGCCCTTTCGGGGTTGGGCCTCGTTATTAAGAAAAACAGGAGGCTCCATTTCACAGCTCAGAGGAAACAGAGGCAGTGTCTGGGCAGTTCACGTTCCTCTCTGACTTCAGTTTACTCTTTTTAAATGAGGAGGTTGGAATACATGATCTCTAAGCCCTAACATTCTGATTCTAATACTGAACGAAGTTCACTTCAAAGTCAGGGACAGAGTTAGAGCAACATAAATAGACCTCAGGGTATAAACACTGTGTTATCCAAAGGGAAAATAAAGATGACAGGCTACATGTTTTAAAATAAACTCACTGTGGTTTTCAATTCTCAATTCTAACCTTGAATTTTATGAGTATTGATTTCCTAAGAAAGAAAGCCGACAGCTCCTACCTTCCTTAAGTACCTTTCTATTCATTTTACATAAGTCCATTAAAAAATTTTTCAGGCCCAATATATATAACTTTCCATTTAAATGTCTTTATTACCATCCCCAAAAGAACCTTTCTTATGTAACTAAAACAAAAGATTTAATTTTGGACAGAAAAAGTTATACTTGACCTTTGCAAGAAATTAATACCTTACTTTGCCTTGAAAAACAGTCTTGACTGTTGGGTACTTCAGTGAAATGTTATTGATAACACAATGGGATGGGCAAACTGAGGAACTGAGACCTGCAACCCCTGTGATTTACTTAAACTCACACAATTATTTTATATTTTTGCCTCATTATCATCTTAATGAATTTTATTTTTCTCTCACACTAGTCCTCTAGGGTTATTTTCTTGCTCTACAGACAAGAAAATAGAGTTTCAGAGAAAATGTGTTCTTAAAATAGTAATGAAGTCAAAACTAGGTGTACCTGTCTCAAAAGCTCTTGCAATTTCCCCCTATATTTTATGAGATTCTAGCACATAATCTTTACTTTGAGAATTGTACATTTTCACATAGATCAAATGGAAAGGATATCTCCATTTTTCTTCAGAGAATGATAGGGAGGCAATTGTAAAGAAGGGATGGGGGGAAAGTGGTATTAAAGAACTGCCACTCTATTACTCTAAAATGTTTCCAAACTTACCTTACACTAACCCTACACAGACCTGATATTGTACCCAAATTGGATTCCCACAGTTCCTGGAATATCTATCTTATCTAGCCTCAGAATCTTCACTCTTTTCTCTCTTACAATGCCTGTCCTTTCTGCTCTGCTTACTGAAAGCCTGTTCATCCTGCAAAGTCCACTTCATGAGTCACTTCCCTCTCATGAGGCTCTTTGAACCTCAGTTTTCTCAATCAGAGTGGAGAAAAGAATTCTGACTGAGCTAATCACATCTACCTGGCAGAGTCATTTAAAAGATGACTGACACTTCCATCAGTGATAAAAGGTAAAAAGAAAATAAATATGTTTTTTTTTTCTCACTGTTAAAGGTCAAATTTTAGTAGATCCATAGCTTTTATACTTGCTCTTAAATCATGTTTTGGCATTAAAATTCTAATCTAGTCTAACAATTGCAAAGATGGAGGCTAGTTCAGTAAAGAAATGAATGATCTAAACTTTTATATGGTATCAAGCTTTAACCACTGATGGAGGTTTGAGAAAGGAGGGGAGGGGTGCCCTTTAAAATTAGCTTTGGAAGCAACTCATCTCCTGCCTCCTCTCTATCAATTAAGCCACTGTTCTGGCCTCTCTCAAGTCAGCCTAGGAAAAGAGGGACTAGAGGAAAGGGGAAAGTGAAAGTAGCTCAGTCGTGTCCGACTCTTTGCGACCTCATGGACTATACAGCGGAGAAATAACTCCAGAAAGAATGAAGGGATGGAGCCAAAGCAAAAACAATACCCAGTTGTGCATGTGACTGGTGATAGAAGCAAGGTCCGATGCTGTAAAGAGCAATATCGCATAGGAACCTGGAATGTCAGGTCTATGAATCAAGGCAAATTGGAAGTGGTCAAACAAGAGATGGCAAGGGTGAACGTCGACATTCTAGGAATCAGCAAACTAAAATGGACTGGAATGGGTGAATTTAACTCAGATGACCATTATGTCTAATACTGCAGGCAGGAATCCCTCAGATGAAATGGAGTAGCCATCATGGTCAGCAAAAGAGTCCGAAATGCAATACTTGGATGCAATCTCAAAAATGACAGAATGATCTCTGTTCGTCTCCAAGGCAAACAATTCAATATCACAGTTATCCAAGTCTATGCCCCAACCAGTAATGCTGAAGAAGCTGAAGTTGAATGGTTTTATGAAGACCTATAAGACCTTTTAGAACTAACACCCAAAAAAGATGTCCTTTTCATTATAGGGGACTGGAATGCTAAAGTAGGAAGTCAAGGAACACCTGGAGTAACAGGCAAATTTGGCCTTGGAATGCAGAATGAAGCAGGGCAAAGACTAATAGAGTTTTGCCAAGAAAATGCACTGGTCATAGCAAACACCCTCTTCCAGCAACACAAGAGAAGACTCTACACATGGACATCACCAGATGGTCAACACCGAAATCAGATTGATTATATTCTTTGCAGCCAAAGATGGAGAAGCTCTATACAGTCAACAAAAACAAGACCAGGAGCTGACTGTGGCTCAGATCATGAACTCCTTATTTCCAAATTCAGACTTAAATTGAAGAAAGTAGGGAAAACCGCTAGACCATTCAGGTATGACCTAAATCAAATCCCTTATGATTATACAGTGGAAGTGAGAAATAGATTTAAGGGCCTAGATCTGATAGACAGAGTTCCTGATGAACTATGGAATGAGGTTCGTGACATTGTACAGGAGACAGGGATCAAGACCATCCCCATGGAAAAGAAATGCAAAAAAGCAAAATGGCTGTCTGGAGAAGCCTTACAAATAGCACTGAAAAGAAGAGAGGCGAAAAGCAAAGGAGAAAAGAAAAGATATAAGCATCTGAATGCAGAGTTCCAAAGAATAGCAAGAAGAGATAAGAAAGCCTTCTTCAGCAATCAATGCAAAGAGATAGAGGAAAACAACAGAATGGGAAAGACTAGAGATCTCTTCAAGAGAATTGGAGATACCAAGGGAACATTTCATGCAAAGATGGGCTCGATAAAGGATAGAAATGGTATGGACCTAACAGAAGCAGAAGATATTAAGAAGAGGTGGCAAGAATACACAGAAGAACTGTACAGAAAAGATCTTCACGACCCAGATAATCATGAGGATGTGATCACTAATCTAGAGCCAGACATCTTGGAATGTGAAGTCAAGTGGGCCTTAGAAAGCATCACTAAGAACAAAGCTAGTGGAGGTGATGGAATTCCAGTTGAGCTGTTTCAAATCCTGGAAGATGATGCTGTGAAAGTGCTGCACTCAATATGCCAGCAAATTTGGAAAACTCAGCAGTGGCCACAGGACTGGAAAAGGTCAGTTTTCATTCCAATTCCAAAGAAAGGCAATGCCAAAGAATGCTCAAACTACCGCACAATTGCACTCATCTCACACGCTAGTAAAGTAATGCTCAAAATTCTCCAAGCCAGGCTTCAGCAATATGTGAACCGTGAACTCCCTGATGTTCAAGCTGGTTTTAGAACAGGCAGAGGAACCAGAGATCAAATTGCCAACATCCGCTGGATCATGGAAAAAGCAAGAGAGTTCCAGAAAAACATCTATTTCTGCTTTATTGACTATGCCAAAGCCTTTGACTGTGTGGATCACAATAAACTGTGGAAAATTCTGAAAGAGATGGGAATACCAGACCACCTAACCTGCCTCTTGAGAAATCTGTATGCAGGTCAGGAAGCAACAGTTAGAACTGGACATGGAACAACAGACTGGTTCCAAATAGGAAAAGGAGTACGTCAAGGCTGTATATTGTCTCCCTGCTTATTTAACTTATATGCAGAGTACATCATGAGAAACGCTGGACTGGAAGAAACACAAGCTGGAATCAAGATTGCCGGGAGAAATATCAATAACCTCAGATATGCTGATGACACCACCCTTATGGCAGAAAGTGAGGAGGAGCTAAAAAGCCTCTTGATGAAAGTGAAGGAGGAGAGCGAAAAAGTTGGCTTAAAGCTCAACATTCAGAAAACGAAGATCATGGCATCCGGTCCCATCACTTCATGGGAAATAGATGGGGAAACAGTGGAAACAGTGTCAGACTTTATTTTTTGGGGCTCCAAAATCACTGCAGATGGTGACTGCAGCCATGAAATTAAAAGACGCTTACTCCTTGGAAGAAAAGTTATGACCAACCTAGATAGTATATTCAAAAGCAGAGACATTACTTTGCCGACTAAGGTCCGTCTAGTCAAGGCTATGGTTTTTCCTGTGGTCATGTATGGATATGAAAGTTGGACTGTGAAGAAGGCTGAGCGCCGAAGAATCGATGCTTTTGAACTGTGGTGTTGGAGAAGACTCTTGAGAGTCCCTTGGACTGCAAGGAGATCCAACCAGTCCATTCTGAAGGAGATCAACCCTGGGATTTCTTTGGAAGGAATGATGCTAAAGCTGAAACTCCAGTACTTTGGCCACCTCATGCGAAGAGTTGACTCATTGGAAAAGACTCTGATGCTCGGAGGGATTGGGGGCAGGAGGAGAAGGGGACGACAGAGGATGAGATGGCTGGATGGCATCACTGACTCGATGGACGTGAGTCTGAGTGAACTCCGGGAGGAGGCCTTGGGTCCTGCGATTCATGGGTTGCAAAGAGTTGGACATGACTGAGCGACTGAACTGAACTGAGAGGAAAGGGGCCATGGCTTCATGCTCTCCTGTGAATAAATATTTTGAGCATCTAGGAATCCACCATTTCTTCATGTATCATAATCCACCGAGGCTGTCTTTTTGGAGGAGATTCCTTTTTAAGATGTCCCATGTCAACTCACTTTTGGAAGGGTCTCATTTTGTTCCCACAAGCCAATTGGATGGAAGTGCATACTATCACAGTAGTGTCTCTTTACACCTCTTGACTTTAGACTTCTAAACTTGAACACCATTATCTGTTTCCTTCAATCTCCAGGACAGAAATATCAGAATCTCCCCATTGTCTTTGCTCATTGGCATGAGGTGAAAATAAAGTATCTTTCTATTTCTGTGAGAATGGAGAATAGAATACAAAGCTCACACGAAGAAATCTCTCTACTCTGCAAACGTCATCCTTACACCAGGGGAGCCTGATCAAGCTGGCAAGCTAGCTGATAACAATCCTGTTATCCCTTAACATCATGCACAGCACTTCACTTTGAGGTAGAAATTGTTAGGCAGTTAGTGTGGGAACTCTGAGAACTCAGCCTGTTTCAATAAACATCCATTAACCTAAAACTATATCCCTTTGTCCTGAATTCTTGACTCTTGGAGAAATGTGTCATTGGTCTGATAAATTATCAACACTCAGATCCAGGAGAGGGTAGTAATTGTTCCATATGTCTGAAGGAAAAACAACTGGTGATCATTAATCTTTAGCCTGTACATCTGATCCATTCTAAAATGGCCAGAGGTCATGAGATAAGGTCACAGGATGACTGACTTAATGTCTAAGAAAAATAAGAATATGAAGATCGAAAGAAGACACAAAGATGTCAAGTTAAACATTGTGACCTTTAAGCTGATTGCTTAGAAATGACATATGTTAAAAGTAAGAACCAATCAAAAATGTACAAGTCAATACTAGTATAACTGTTTAAACTGCTCTGAGTCCCGCCTTTTCAGGAATGTCACCCCCTCTCAGTGTCTATGAGGAGAGCTTTGATATAAATCCTGTTTGCTTGCTGTTTGCTTGCCATTGTGAGTGTTTGCGTGTTTACGAAGTTCATTTTTCAGCTCTGAGAACAAGAATTTGGATTCCTGTTTCAACTTCATTATCTGGATCATTGGGTGAGGGAAGGAAATTATTCTTTGGAATCTATTATATTGATCTTTGTCTTTGGGCTCCATTTAACAACTTGTTCCACAGATAAAGGGTTTAAGGAGTAATTGAACCGTGAATGTGAAAGTCGTCAAGAACCAAGGAAACTTTTCTGTCTTTCCTTCTCTGTCGTGAAACAGCTACCGTAACTCTGCTTCTTCCTGCTCATAATCCATTTCATTCTCCTCTTTTTGCCGAAGTTCTCCTTCTTTGTTTCTCTCTGTATCAATACATACAGAAAACAGCTCTCCCACAGCTTCCAATGTTATATATTTGCTCCCAGAAGCCACAGAAACTGACTAGCTTGAGTCTCACTTCAAAATTCCTAGAGAGAAAATACAATCGGCCTGGTCCAGACTAAATATCTATTCCTGATCCACTGACCTTTGTTCAACGAACAGGCTATCGGACCCCATCCCTAAGGACAGGGAAATTCTTAAAGAAAAGAGGTAATAGGTTAGGTGGATACTCTCCAGGGCTTCATACATGATCCAGTGGTAAAGAATCTACCTGCCAAGCTGGATATCCGAGTTCGATCCCTGGTTCAGAAAGATCCTCTGGAGATGGAAATGGCAACTCACTCTAGTATTCTTGCCCAGGAAATCCCATGGACAGAGGAGCCTGGCATTTTACAGTCCATGAGATCGCAAAGAGTAGGACACACTTAACTCACTAAACAGCGGTAGCAGCAGATATTCCCCAACAGTATCAGAAATACTCATATTGCCTGCTGCATGGTCTGCCATAAATAGACGCTTAGCATGTTCTTCTGCCTTTTCAAGACATTTATTGTCTTCTGAGGACTTAGAGCAGACATTGTTGTTAGCTCTCCAAATTTATCTCCCTTTCTTTAGTCACTGCCCCAGTTTTCATTCAGATATCTTCACCTCCCCTGGGCATCTCACACTAGCAGTGGTGCAAATGGCTGAAACCCAGCTAATGAACATAATCCTTCTCCCTAGGCACAGTTATTTGTTCCAGGATGACTGATCAGGCAGAGGAGATCAAAGTAGAGGTTATCTGGTGATTTCTAAAGAAAAAGTGTCCTCCCTCTTCAATTTCAAGAGCTGGCAAGAGTAAGTTTTTGTCTTTGTTTTTAACTTAGTAACTTCTGCTTTATATGTCAAGAAACAAAGCACAGAAATCTGAGAAAAGTATTTTTCTAAATATGAAGCATACAAGAGATGACAGGAGGGAGTTTTCAGGTCCAAAACACAGAAACAAAAAAAGTAACAAAACTCCTCCTTAGGTGTGGTATCTTAGACTGCATGGGTTGCTGTAACAAAATACCTCAGACTTGGTAGTGAAACAACAGGGATTTATTTCTCATAGTTCTGAGCTAGGAAGTCCAAAGTTAAGGTGCCTGCTAATTGAGTTCCTGGTGAGGACCTTCCTCCTGGCTTGCAGGTGGTCAGTTCTCTTTGTGTCCTCATGTGGCAGAGAGAGAGAATGAGGATATGGGTGTCTCCTTATAAATATGCTAATTTTATCAGATCAGCTTTTTTTTTTTTTTTTTGAAGTATAGTTGATTTACAATACCTATTATGTTAGTTTCAGGTGTATAGCATAGTGATTCTATGCGTCTGTGCTTAGTTCCCCAGTCGTGTCTGACTTTTTGAAACCTTTTGGACTGTAGCCCACCAGGCTCCTCTGTCCATGGGATTTTCCAGGCAAGAATACTGGAATGGGTTGCCATTCCCTTCTCTAGGGGATCTTCCCAACTCAGGGATAGAACCTATGTCTCCTGCATTGCAGGTGGATTCTTTACCTGCTGAGCCATCAGGGAAGCCCTGCTGCTGCTGCTAAGTCACTTCAGTCGTGTCCGACTCTGTGTGACCCCATAGACGGCGGCCCACCAGGCTCCCCCGTTCCTGGGATTCTCCAGGCAAGAACACTGGAGTGGGTTGCCATTTCCTTCTCCAGTGCATGAAAGAGAAAAGTGAAAGGGAAGCCCTAGTAATTCAATAATATATATATTTATATTCCTTTTAAGATTCTTTTCCCTTATTATACAATATGTGCATAGTTCCCAGTGCTATATAGCGGGTTGTTGTGGTTATCTGTTTTATATATATCAGTGTGTATATGTTGATCCCAACCTCTAAATATATCCCTCCTCACCCCTTTTTCCTCTTTGGTAACTGTGAGTTTGATTTCCTAGTCTGAGAATCTCTGTTTTGCAAGTAAGTTCATTTGTATCATTTTTTTTTCCTAGATTCCACGTATAAGTGATATCTAATGATATTTGCTTTGTCTGGCTTAATTCAGTTAGCATGATAATCCCCAAGTCCATCCATGTTGCTGCAAATGGCATTATTTCATTTGTTTTTATGGCTAAGTAGTACTCCATTGTATGTATATGTATATGTGTACCTACATACTGCCTCCTCTTTATCCATTCAGCTGTTAAAGACATTTAGATTATTTCTGTGTCTTGGCTATTGTGAATAGTGCTGCTATGAACATAGAAGTTTTGAATTATAGTTTTGTCTGGATATTTGCCTAGGAGTGGGATTGCTGGATCGTATGGTAATTCTAGTTTTAGTTTTCTGAGGGACTAAGAAAACTAGTGCCCTAGTTTTCTAGTCACTGTGTTCCTTAGTAGCTGCACTAATTTACATTTCCATCAGCAACGACAGAGGATTCCCTTTTCTCCACATCTCTCCAGTATTTGTTTTTTGTAGACTTTTAATGATGACCATTCAGACTGGTGTGAGGGGATAGGGCACCTCATTGCAATTTTGATTTGCATTTCTATAATAATTAGTGATGTTGAACATCTTTTCATGTGCCTCTTGGCCATCTGTAGTTTTGCAGAAAAGTCTATTTAGGGCTTCTGTGTGTGTGTGTGTGTATGTTAAGTAGTATGAGTTGTTTTTATGTTTTGAAGATTAATCCCTCATTTATCTCGTTTGTAAATATTTTCTCCCATTCTGTAGGTTGTCTTTTCATTTTGTTTATGGTTTCCTTTACTGTACAAAAGTTTATACGTTTGGTTAGAACTCAGTTTTTTTTTTTTTTGTTTGTCTTTATTTCTATTACCTTGGGAGGTTGACCTAAGGAAACATTGGTACAATTTATGTCAGAAAATATTTTGCCCATTTTTTTCTCTATGAGTTTTATGCTGTCTTGTCTTATGTTTAAGTCTTTAAGCCATTTTGAGCTTATTTTTGTATACAGTGAAAGGGTCTAACTTTATTGATTTATGTGCAGCTGTAAATCAGAGACTGTAAAAAACAGACTGTCTTTTTCCCTTGCCCAAAGGAGGCAAGGTATATTCTTGTCTCCTTTGTCAAAGGTTAATTGACCATAACTGTGTAGGTTTATTTTTGGGTTCTCTATTCTGTTCCATTGACCCATATGTCTGTTCTTATGCCAGTACCATGCTGTTTTGATTACTGTAGCTTTGTGGTAGTGTCTGGAATGTGCCCCCTGCTTTGTCATTTTTCCTTAGGATTGTTTTGGCAATTCCGGGTCTTTAATGGTTCCATATGAATTTTAGGATTATTTGTTCAGTGTGTGCGTGTGTGCGCAGTTGTGTCTGATTCTTTATGACCCCATAGACTGTAGCCCACCAGGCTCCTCTTTTGATGGAATTTTCCAAGCAAAAACACTGCAGTGGGTTACCATTTCCTGCTCCAGAGGATCTCTCTGACCCAGGGATCAAAACTGAGTCTCTTGTATCTCCCACATTGTTTGGTGGATTCTTTACCAAACTGCACCATCTGGGAAGCCCCAAGTTCTATACATTAAATATATAGATCAGAACATTTTAAAATTAGTTTTGTTTATTCTTCTGGAGACTTTAGTAATTAGCTAAATTAATCTTTGACACTTGCTAATTTTATATTTGTCAGAGTTGTGTGTTTAATTTTTTTGAATATTACGTTTTGATGAGCATCAAATGCAAATAGTCAGCAAGCTCAGTTTTAAAATAAAAACCTACATTTATAAACATTTAATTCACAATACATGAATTAAAAACATTTCAGTTGTGTCATAGGATTGGCTATCTGCAGAGGAATTTTTATTTTAAAGAGATAAGCCTTTTCCCACACTATTCCTTAGGCTGATCTCCCAAGACAAAATGTCAAAGCACTAGGCATACACAGTCTTACTAGCTGACCCTCAAGATAAGTACACAGATCTGTACTTTTATGTTTCACTAATGTTTATTTTTGGAAAACAGATGGACATGAAATATAAGAAAAATATTGGGAAAGCTACAAAATACTATTCAGCCATAACTACATTCCAGTTCAGTTCAGTTCAGGTCAGTCGCTCAGTCATGTCCGACTCTTTGCGACCCCATGAATCGCAGCATGCCAGGCCTCCATGTCCATCACCAACTCCCAAGTTTACCCAAACTCATGTGCATCAAGTTGGTGATGTCATCCAGCCATCTCATCCTCGGTCGTCCCCTTCTCCTCCTGCCCCCAATCCCTCCCAGCATCAGGGTCCTTTCCAGTGAGTCAGCTCTTCGCATCAGGTGGCCAAAGTACTGGAGTTGCAGCCTCAGCATCAGTCCTTCCAATGAACACCCAGGACTGGTCTCCTTTAGGATGGACTGGTTGGATCTCCTTGCAGTCCAAGGGACTCTCAAGAGTCTTCTCCAACACCACAGTTCAAAAGCATCCATTCTTCAGTGCTCAGCTTTCTTCCCAGTCCAACTCTCACATCCATACATGACCACTGGAAAAATCATAGCCTTGACTAGACAGACTTTTGTTGGCAAAATAATGTCTCTGCTTTTTAATATGCTATCTAGGTTGGTCATAACATTCCTTCCAAGGAGTAAGCATCTTTTAATTTCATGGCTGCAATCACCATCTGCAGTGATTTTGGAGCCCGAAAAAATAGTCTGACACTGTTACCACTGTTTCCCCATCTATTTCCCATGAAGTGATAACTACATTTAAGACCCTCCAAATTCTTTTAGTCATCATTCATTGCATACAGTCCCTAATTTCCTTTAGACCCAGTGATAGAAAATCCTATTAAATTGTTTTACATGAACTCTGAAGTTCACAAAGTTTGTCCCTCTTCTTCCTGAAAATAATCCTAAAGAAAGAGTATGTGGGCTTCTTTCCACAGAAGTCCTTCTTCTTAGCCCATGTTCTATGTAAGTCATCAGAGTTGAACTGTGGGTGCCTGGTTTTCATTTCTCTTGATACTCTGCCATGGAAAGATCATAATTGCTGTCTTATGGTGGTGATGAGTTTGCTCACAATACAGTCAAAAGGTGAGGGCCATGTTGATGGATGGCAGAAACCAACACACTATGGTAAAGCAATTATGCTTCAGTTAAAAATAAATAATTTTTTTTTAAGATGAGGGCCATAGTGGAGCCCTCTCAAGTGTGGAGTCCAGGAGAGTCGCTGCTTCTTTTTTAGTGTTGGAGAATGAGCCCTGCATCACAATCCTGAAATAAGGGATTATAAACCTTGATATAAACCTTGATTAGTATCTTCTAATTGCAGAGAGAAGAATACTAAGGAAATAATCATGTTAATATAAAAAAATTATCCCACCAGAACAATCAGGAATAAAGGCTTGACAGACACTAACTCTGTTAAACTATACAAAACTAGACTGATACAAAACTAAATGTGAAATTCCACCATTGCTCAACATTAGGTTTTGAGATAATGACTTGACTAAGTTGGTATGTTTCTTTCTAAGTAAATGATTTAGAATCCAAAACAAGTGACTAGTTGTTCAAATAAGAGAAAATCATTTGTATAGAACTTGTCTAGAAATGCTAACTCATGGGGCCAAATTCTGTATATGTCTCTATGAAACTTGGGAAACACAAACAAGGGAAAGTCCTTCACATTTTTAGCTTTCCATAAACAAAGATGACAGAGAAAAGGATGAGCTGCTGATGTTTTTCCGTTTCATCCTGTGAACATGTCATTCTGGGAATTAGCACCAGGGCTAAGGTCTTTGGTCTCACCATAATTGGACTGTTTTACACGGAATGCAGCCCAACTGGTACTTACTTAGTTACTGTTGACAGTGCCAGTACATGCTGCACGGGGAGAGACATACTTCACACGGGATCTAAGACAATCCCAAATATGTACCTGCTGTAACACTGACTTCCAGTTGCCAAATCCTAAATGCAAATGAAAGTATTTTTCATATATGTAGCTTCAGTTCATCCCCTTAAGCTGAACATTATTGAATAAATAAAAGGAAACGTGGGATAATTCTCTGTTGCTTTTCAAACATGATTCTGCCAATATTTACCGTTTCTACTGACAACATTTGATACGATATTTGTTTCCTACTTTTTTCCCCATAATCCATGAAACATTTCTAATAGAAGCAATGTAATCTGCTTGCTGTGGGATTTATGGCTAAAGATATTTAAGTAGATTTTTCAGTCACACCAAATCTAGTAAGACATGTATCATCTCCACAATCATCAAGAAAAGTGTTGTAGTAAATAAAAGATAAAACCTTGTCCTGATCTTTGATGAAGACTGCAAATGTCTGCTTTGAAACATTTAGTGTAGTTCTGGCCAATAGGCTTTAAGAAAGAGCAAATTCAGGAAGTAGAAAAAGGAACGCATCAACTATTGAAGCAAAGTAGATGGTGGGTAGTGGGTAGGAGGAGATCTCATTTTTGAGAGAAAAAAATATCTAGTGTTTTGCAATCTAAAAGTCAGTGTGATTGTTTATTTGAAACCTCTTAAAAGTTACTAAGGGCTTCCCTGATGGCCCAGATGGTAAAGAATCTGCCTGCAATGTAGGAGGCCTGGGTTTGATCCTTGGGTTGGGAAGATCCCTGGAGAAGAGAATGGCTGCCCACTCCAGTATTTTTGCCTGGAGAATTACATGGACAAAGGAGCCTGGCAGGTTACAGTCCATGGGGACACAAAGAGTTGGACAGGGCTGAGCAACTAATACTTTCACTTTCACAACTTACCAAATTAATGGATTAGAGACCTCTGGTTTTTACAATTCCAGTAATATTAGAAATAAGAAAATGCCCTTAAAAACCAGAAACATGAAAATTTAAGACACGTGAAAGGAAATACTTTGCTCAAGTGAGGCAATAAATAATCTGATCCAGCACAAAGGTGGTGTGAACTGACAAGGGCTGCCTCCTTTTTGGAGGATTTGGGGCTCCAAGGCCCTCTTCATTTTATATTATAGCTCTTTCTTTCAGTCAAAGCAGATACAATTAAAAAAAAAAAAACTTGTGAGTTTCTTATTTATCAGTTTATAACCAGTTCCATTAGACAAAATTCATATCCACAAAACTCTTAAGATAAACCCTTATATAGTAAGGCTTCTTTTGAGACTCCTGTGGGAAAATACACTTGAGAATCTTAGAAGTCTGATTATTAACAGAAATAATGTGGCCAGGTAGATATTAAGATTCCTTAAGGACCTTTCATTTGTTGAAATGTTTTATGAACAACTGTCCTAAATTCTTCTGAAGTATTAACAAAGATCTTACAGACTCATCTTAGATTCAGTTGTTCCCAGAGCCATTTTTTAAAATTCAGTAATTGTTTCACAGATTTGGGGTATGAAAAATGCTTTTATTTCAAACTCAGCAAGTTTGAGTTCTTTTATATTTAATAGTTTATTCTTTAGATAACTTCTCTGTCCTCACGTTTCATCTTAGACAATGAAAAAAAAAACACAGGTGGCATTTTGAATATGATTCCTAGAACTCTCCTTTGCTAGGTCATTTAGTTTATTGGGTACATTCTTCTCTCTGCCACATTATTACAGACAACTATGTTGGCAGGCTCTGACATCACAAAAGTTTCCATTCCTTCACCTTCTAATAATATTTTCCCCTCCTTTTTAATGACTTTGCTGACAATCTCCTCAGGGCCTTGCAGGTTTTCCACAGCCTGTTTCCCTAAGACCCCTTTGGTTTCACTAACAGTCTCCTCAACACCATTCCAGCTTCTCCACACAGTCCAATTCCAAAGCCAGTGTCACATGTAGAAGGTTTTGTTATGGCAACATCCCTTTTTTAGACACCCAAATTAATAGTCGTTTCCTGTTGATATACAGATTATCCCCCAAACTTAGTGGCTTAAAGTAAAAATCATCATTTATGTTGTTCATTAATCTGGAATTTGGGCATGATTTAGCAGGGACAACTGTCTGAACTCTACATGGCATTATCTGGGATGACTTTCCTGGCAACTGGAGAATCCAAATTCATGATAACTTGTTCACATACTTGGCACTTTGGTGCATTCATTGGCTGGCAGTTTAGCCAGAAGCTTCTGTTTTTCTCATAGATCTCTTCTTTCAAGATGTTTTGGCCTTCCTTACAGGGTGGTGGCTGGGTTCCAAAACCAAACATCCTGAAAGAACCAGAATGACATGCATAACATTTTTATGTTCTAACCTTGAAAATAACAATCAACATTTCTACTACACTCTAGTGTTTGAAGTAGTCATAAAGTTCCAACCAATTGCAAGGGGAAATAATATATATTCCAGCTCTTAACAGGAAGATAGTAAAGTTTTAGAAGAGTGCATGAGATGGGAGATATTCTTGGGCCCATCTTTAGAAAATCTAATCTGCTACATTAAGTTAAAAATTATATAAAAGTTAATATTTTGGCAGTATATTTCTTATCACTGATACCAAAACTATGAAGAAGAATTAAACACTTTATAACATAGCTCCTGTTCCTTTGAAAGTAAATTAAATTTGTCTAGATGGATTATAGATCTAACCCAGTTTGGGAATCTTTTTATGCCCCTCTAAAATGGACATATCTTTGCACATAAAGTACATGTATACAATTGTTTTCTTAGGAGCAGTTGAGTTGTTCAAGTAATAATAATGAGAGTTATGCTGGTTTTATAATGTTCAATACAGTATATTTACAAGTTCCTTCCACAGGTGAATACTTCCAATTAGCAAATAGTGAGGGCTTCCCAGGTGGCTCAGTAGTAAAGATTCTGGTTTCCAATTCAGGAGTCACAGGAGATGTGAGTTCAATCCCTGGGCCAGGAACATCCCATAGAGTAGGAAATGGCAACCCACTCCAGTATTCTTGCCTGGAAAATCCCATCGACAGAGGAGCTTGGCAAACTACAGTCAATGGGGTCACAAAGAATTGGTCATGACTGAGCACGCACATGCTTGCACACGATAAAATACAAGTCAGTTTCTAAATTTTAATCTAAATAGTCACTCTTGCCTCCAAAACTATTCACCCTCCCCAGTAAAAAGTACTATGGTTCTGACTGTAAAATTAACATGACTGATGCAGTAGTATCCTTTGGAATCATCTATAGCAAGTACCTGAACAACTTTTGATCCTGTTCTGACTCACAACCTTTATCAAGTGTTTATGTCCTTTTCTCATCAACCAACAACATATGCTTTTTTATTAAATGCATGGCTTGCAGAATGCAATAAATAATTTGACCTGTTTTTTTTTTTAATTGGCATACCCTCATAAAATATATCTATCAAGTAATAGTGCATACTTTGATCAAAATAATTTATTGTTTGTTAATAAGAAAAAAATGTCTATATTTACCATCCAGTTTAGTTCCATTTGGGCTTCCCTGGTAGCTCAGGCTGGTAAAGAATCTGCCTGCAATGCAGGGGACCCAAGTTCGATTCCTGGGTCTGGAAGATCCCCTGGAGAAGGGATAAGCTACCTACTCCCGTATTCTTGGGCTTTTCTGGTGGCACAGACTGTAAAGAATCTGCCTGCAATGTGGGAGACCTGGGTTCAATCTCTGGGTTGGGAAGATCCCCTTGAAGAGGGCATGGCAACCCACTCCAATATTCTTGCCTGGAGAATCCCCATGGACAGAGGAGCCTGGCAGGCTACAGTTCATGGGGATGCAAAGAGTCAGATATGACTGAGCGACTAAACACAAGTTCCATTTAACAAGTATATTTTGAATATCTGTTAGATGCCAAGCATTGAGCTAGGTATACTGTGGTAAATAAGGCCTGTTCTCTTCATGTAGTTCTAAAGGCATATACTACTTTGAAAAAATACTAAAAGTATAAACTGTATCCACATGAAAATCAATGAAGTTGGACCCCTACCTCACATTATATATTAAAATTAAAACTCTCAATATCCATACAGATCTAAATGTAATAGCTTAAACCATAAAACTCTTGGAGACAACATAAGAGTAAATCTTCATGACTTTAGGTTAAGCAGTGGTTTCTTTGATATGATTCATGGGGATGCAAAGAGTCAGATATGACTGAGCGACTAAACACAAGTTCCATTTAACAAGTATATTTTGAATATCTGTTAGATGCCAAGCATTGAGCTAGGTATACTGTGGTAAATAAGGCCTGTTCTCTTCATGTAGTTCTAAAGGCATATACTACTTTGAAAAAATACTAAAAGTATAAACTGTATCCACATGAAAATCAATGAAGTTGGACCCCTACCTCACATTATATATTAAAATTAAAACTCTCAATATCCATACAGATCTAAATGTAATAGCTTAAACCATAAAACTCTTGGAGACAACATAAGAGTAAATCTTCATGACTTTAGGTTAAGCAGTGGTTTCTTTGATATGACACCAGAACACAAGCAATGCAAGAAAAAAAAATAGATCAGTTGGACATCATTCAAATTAAAAACTTTTGTGATTCAAGGACACTATCAAGAAAGTAAAAAGACAGCACACAGAATAGGGGGAAAGGTTTTCAAATCATACATATGATAAGGGACTCATATCTCAGATATATAAATAAAAGAGAAACAGCTTGATTTTTAAAAAATAGAATAGACATTTTTCTGAAGAAGATATGCAAATGGATGATAAGCACATGAAAAAGAGTCAGTGTCATTCAAGGAAAGTGTTAGGCTCTCGGTCGTGTCTGACTCTACAACTCCTGCCAGGCTCTTCTGTCCGTGGAATTCTCCACACAAGAACACTGGAATGGCTTGCCATTTCCTCCTCTAAGGGATCTTCCTGACCCAGGGTTTGAACCTGGGAAATAACCATAGAAGCCACAATGAGATAGGACCACTCACCTATTAGGATGACTAGAGATTTAAAAAAAAAAAAAAAAAATTGTCAAAAATGTGGAGAAACTGTAATCTTCATACACTCCTAGTAGAATTGTAAAAGGGTTTACAAGGTAACTCTATTTAATCTTTAATAACTATAACTATGGGGGTCCCTTGTGGCTCAGCGGGTAAAGAATCCACCTGCAATGCAGAAGACCTGGGTTTGGTCCCCGGGTTGGGAAGATCCCATGGAGAAGGAAAAGTCTACCCACTCCAGTATTCTGACCTGGAGAATTCCATGGACTATATAGTCCATGGGGTCACAAAGAGTCANGAATCCACCTGCAATGCAGAAGACCTGGGTTTGGTCCCCGGGTTGGGAAGATCCCATGGAGAAGGAAAAGTCTACCCACTCCAGTATTCTGACCTGGAGAATTCCATGGACTATATAGTCCATGGGGTCACAAAGAGTCAGACACGACTGAGCGACTTTCACTTTCAACTTTAAATAGTCACTTTGGAAAACAGTCTGGCAGTCCTTTAAAAGGTTAAACATAGAGTGGCCATATTCCCAATAAAATCCACTTCTCAATATTTATCCAAGAGAAATAAAAAAATATATATCTATATAAAAACTTACACATGAAAGTTCTTAATAATGTTATTATTAATAGGCAAAAATGAAAATGCTCCAAATGTCCATCAAATGATGGATAAGCAAAATGTGGTATATCCATACAATGGAATATTATTCAGCAATAAAAAGGGGTGAAGAACTGATACATGATATATTCATGGATGAACTTTAAAAACATTATGTTAAATGAAAGAAGCCAGTCACACAAGTTTACATATTGTATTATTCTGTTTATCTGAAATGTCCAGAATAGGCAAATCTTTAGAGACAGAAAGTAGACTAGTAGTTGTATTGGAAGGAGGTGGGATGGGAAAAAATGGAGTGACTGCTAAGGGGAACTGGATATTTGGGGAGGTAATGAAAATGTTCTAAAGTTAATTGTGATGATGGTTTCCCAACTCTGTGAATATACTGAAAACTGTAGTTTTGTACACATTAAATAGGTAAAATGTATGATATGTGAATTATGTTTTAATAAAGCTTATATACTCATATAAAGATATGTGCTAGGTAAAGTGTAGGTAAAATAGTTATCTCTACTTGGTGGATCCCAGAGGGCTTCTAGGAGAAAGATATGCCAATAGTGGGTGGTACTGGAGAAAAATGAAAGGACTTCCAAGCAGAGAGAACAGAAATGTACAAATACAGGGAACGATGCAGTAGCAGGTTGGGTGTGGTTGAAGCACAGTTGCACATTGAGAGCTTTCAGGAAATGAGACTTGGAGATGTAAAAAGGGATGCATTTGGACTTTTAACTGCAAAACAATGGGGAGTCATTGTAAGGCTTTGAGCAAATGTGTGAAGGTTATGGCATCATATTTGCATTCAGAATAGTATTCAAATAATATGGAAGAATATGGACTGTAGATGAATTATGAAATGTGGAATGGCCTAAGTGAGATATAGTCCCATAACTCAGGCAAGAGGTCTTAACTGAGATATTAGCAATGGAGATGATTAGATATAAAGGAGCTAGACTCTCAGGACTTGTAAAGAAGCAAAATACTTAGCCAAAAAAAAAAAAAAAAGACAATATTGGCTAAGCAAAAACCAGAACTTGGGGCATTTACTCTGCTATTTCAACAAGGGAAAAATGTAAAAAATTATGTGAAATGGCTAATGCCTAAAATGACATAATTTTTATATGTAGTATTCCCTTGAATGGAAAGACATGACATATGGCACAGTCTAGAAATATATATTTATATGTTTATAATCTATAAAAGTGGGCTCAAGTATATAAAATTGTCAATACAAACTCTTCAAAAAGAAGCCAAATATATATATGTATATATATATGAACAACTACGTAATTACTAAACCAGGGGCTTGTTTTAGATATTTGGAAGTTTTTTTTAGAGTTATTTTTGTGAATTAGTGTCACTATTAATTAGGAGCCCCATAATGTTTGAGAAATAACTATGACATTTTGTACCAGCAACCGTGAAAATAGATGGACAGGGCAGCAGCACCTGCTGCATAAATGTTCCTTGTTTGAAAAAGAAACCAGGAAGTTGGCAGTGAACATCACTTCTCAAAAGTGCTTCTTCTTTTTTGCTTCTAATTAGACATCAGGTCATGAAACACTGATGTCCACACTTCCTTATTTTCAGTCTCTGAGATATACAAGTCATGATGAGGTAAGTATCACTCCCTTAGCAATCCTCATCACCCAGAGCTGTAAACTACCCCCTCTAAAGAGAAGATGCTAACTGCTCCATTGTACTGACTTAAAAGTTTGTTGTTGAAATTATATGAAATTTCTGCCAGCTGAATATTCAACTTTAGGTTGTATGTCTTTCAGAATTATATTATCTTGAAAATAATTTGACCATTACATATCAATTAGAGCTCTAATATTCTAATAGTAGAACCTCTCAAAAGCAATTAAATAGTCCAGCTATAGTATATTTTATTTCTAATATTTCAGTGTTGATAATAAATTGGCTTGATATATTAGTTTTTCTCAACGTTTTAAAACCCACACCTCACCAGTTCAAAAGATTTTTGAAAGGTTGTGTTTTAAAAGATTTATGTGCCAAAGGATTATTTCTTCAAATATAAAATTATAAAACTGAATAAAAACAACATACCTATGCATATATGCATAAATTCAAGCACATAGACAGAAAAGCCTGGCGCGCTGCAGTCCATGAGGCTGCAGAAAGTTGGGCACAACTTAGTGACTAAACAACGGCATGCACACTCACACGTACAGCACGTATTCTCATAATCGCCTTTGGCCAACTGAGACTCTCTGCTTAGAGGATTTTTAAAAGCTCAACTCAGTGGTTCATTAGTTCATTTTTTAAAACAGAAACAGAAGAGAAACAGGAGGTTTATGCTAAGAGAAACAGGGGCTTCCCTGATAGCTCAGATGGTAAAGAATCTGCCTGCTCTGCAGGAGACAAGGGTTCGATCCCTGAGTTGAAAGGAGCCTCTGGAGAAGGGAATGGCAACCCACTCCAGTATTCTTGCCTGGAGAACTCCATGGACAAGAGAGCCTGGTGGGCTACAAGTCTGTGGGGCTGCAAAGAGTTGGACACAATTGAGCAGCGAACACACACACACACATGCTAAGAGAATGTTGTCAAGGACATTCTTATTAAAAAAAAAAAAAAAAGATGAATGATTGCAGATAGTCAAAACTAAGGATTCGAGTTTTCTGAAACCCCAAAGCCTTTGAACAGGGTTTGATACAGGATAAAGCATCTCATCATTGACAATTACCCTAATTAATCATTTCTTGTGGTGCCAATTAAGTGTATTATAAATAATAGAAAAGATAAACTTCTGACAAATGAACCTAATGTTGAGCTTTTCCTGAATTAAATAAAGCTTTAGCAAAACAAATCAAAGAATTTTGATTATGGTTCATTTAACATAAAGTTGGAATAAAGTCAACTGTATTTTCACTCATATTTGACTCAGATAATCAATACATCATCTTGGTATTTAATACAGTGCTGTCTACTTTTGCTTTCTATTCTATTGTTATTATTCCTACCTTTTGCTAATAGCGAATATTAATTGAGCTCTTGTCATATGCTGGATGATATCCTAGATACCCTTATATTATTATACCTTATCAATCTCCTCTAGTAAACCAAAGAGGAAGGTGCTATTGTTATTTTCAGGAGACTGAGTAAAAATGTGGCAGAGCTAAGTTGGTGATGGACAGCAAAGCCTGGCATGCTGTGATTCATGGGATTGCAAAGAGTCGACACGACTGAGCGACTGAACTGAACTGAAAATAAAGTCCAAGTGCTGCGGCCAGAACAGACCGCACAGAAGCGAGGCTGAGAGGAGCTACCCCACATCCGAGGTCAGGGGCTGCGATGGAGAGGAGCTACCCGACGCCAGAGGTCATGGGCGGCGGCCGAGAGGAGCAACCCCATGTCCCAGGTCAAGGGCAGAGGCAGAGAGGAGCTAGCATCCGAGGTCAGGGGCGGCGGCCGAGTGGAGCAACCCCACGTCCAAGGAGCGGCGGCTGTGCAGGCGCAAGAGGGCTGAAAGGAGCTACTCCATGTTCAAGGTCAGAGGGGCGACCTAGTCCAAGGTAAGGAGCAGCGGCTGTGCTTTGCTGGAGCAGCCCTGAAGAGATACCCCACATCCAAGGTAAGAGAAACCCAAGTAAGATGGTAGGTGTTGCGAGAGGGCATCAGAGGGCAGACACACTGAAATTATAATCACGGAAAACTAGCCAATCTGATCACACGGACCACAGCCTTGTCTAACCCAATGAAACTAAGCCATGTGATGTGGGGCCACCCAAGACAGGAGGGTCATGGTGGGGAGGTCTGACAGAATGTGGTCCACTGGAGAAGGGAATGGCAAACCATTTCACTTCTTGCCTTGAGAACAGTATCAAGAGGCAAAATGATAGGATACTGAAAGAGGAACTCCCCAGATTGGTAAGTGCCCAGTATGCTACTGGAGATCAGTGGAGAAACAACTCCAGAAAGAATGAAGGGATGGAGACAAAGCAAAAACAATACCCAGATGTGGATGTGACTGGTGGTAGAAGCAAGGTCCGATGCTGTAAAGAACAATATTGCATAGGAACCTGGAATGTTAGGTCCATGAATCAAGGCAAATTGGAAGTGGTCAAACAGGAGATGGCAAGGGTGAATGTCGACATTCTAGGAATCAGTAAACTAAAATGGACTGGAATGGGTGAATTTAACTCAGATGACCATTATATCTACTACTGCAGGTAGGAATCCCTCAGAAGAAATGGAGTAGCCATCATGGTCAACAAAGGAGTCCAAAATGCAGTACTTCAATGCAATCTCAAAAATGACAGAATGATCTCTGTTCGTTTCCAAGGCAAACCCTTCAATATCACAATAATCCAAAGCTACGCCCCAACCAGTAATGCTGAAGAAGCTGAATTTGAACAGTTCTATGAAGACTTACAAGACCTTCAAGAACTAACACCCCAAAAAGATGTCCTTTTCATTATAGGGGACTGGAATGCGAAAGTAGGAAGTCAAGAAATACCTGGAGTAACAGGCAAATTTGGCCTTGGAATACGGAATGAAGCAGGGCAAAGGCTAATCGAGTTTTGCCAAGAGAACACAATGGTCATAGCAAACACCCTCTTCCAACAACAAAAGAGGACTCTACACATGGACATCACCAGATGGTCAACACCGAAATCAGATTGATTATATTCTTTGTAGCTAAGATGGAGAGGCTCTATACAGTCAGCAAAAACAAGACCAGGAGCTGACTATTGCCAAATTCAGACTTAAACTAAAGAAAGTAGGGAAAACCACTAGACCATTCAGGTATGACCTAAATCAAATCCGTTACAGTTATACATGGAAGTGACAAATAGATTCAAGGGATAAAATATGATAGAGTGCTTAAAGAACTATGGATGAAGGTTCATGACATTGTACAGGAGGCAGTGATCAAGACCATCTCCAAGAAAATGAGATGCAAAAGTAAAATGGTTGTCTGAGGAAGCCTTACAAATAGCTGAGAAAAGAAGAGAAGTGAAAGGCAAACGAGAAAAGGAATATACCCATCTGAATGGAGAGTGCCAAAGAATACCAAGGAGAGATAAGAAAGCCTTCCTCAGTGATCAACACAAAGAAATAGAGGAAAACAGTAAAATGGGAAAGACTAGACATCTCTTCAAGAAAATTAGAGATACCAAGAGAACATTTCATGACAGAAATGGTATGGACCTAACAGAAGCAGAAGATATTAAGAAGAGGTGGCAAGAATACACAGAACTATCCAAAAAAGATCTTAATGACCCAGGTGACCATGATGGTGTGATTACTCACCTAGAGCCAGACATCCTGGAATGTGAAGTCAAGTGGACTGTAGGAAGCATCACTACAAACAAAGCTAGTGATGGAATTCCAGTTGAGCTAGTTCAAATCCTAAAAGGTGATACTGTGGAAATGCTCCAATCAATATGCCAGCAAGTTTGGAAGACTCAGCAGTGGCCACAGAACTGGAAAAAGTCAGTTTTCATTCCAATCCCAAAGAAAGGCAATGCCAAAGATTGTTCAAACTACAACACAATTGCACTCATCTCACGCACTAGTAAAGTAATGCTCAAAATTCTCCAAGCCAGCCTCCAACAGTACATGAACCATGAACTCCCAGATGTTCAAGCTGGATTTAGAAAAGGCAGAGGAACCAGAGATCAAATTGCCAACATCTGTCGGATCATATAAAAAGCAAGAGAATTCCAGAATAACATCTTCTTCTTTATTGACTACACAAAATCCTTTGATGTGTGGATCACACAACCTGAGGAAAATTCTTCAAGAGATGGAAATGCCAGACCACCTGACCTGCTTCCTGAGAAATCTGTATGCAGGTCAAGAAGCAACAGTTAGAACTGGACACTGAACAACAGACTTGTTCCAAATTGGAAAAGGAGTACATTGAGTGTATATATTGTCACTCTGCTTATTTAACTTATATGCAGAGTTCTGTTCAGTTGCTGAGTTGTGTCCGACTCTTTGTGACCCTATGGACTGCAGCACTCCAGGCCTCCCTGTCCATCACCAACTCCAAGAGTTTACTTGAACTCATATCCTTTGAGTCGGTGATGCCATCCAACCATCTCATCCTCTGTTGTCTCCTTCTCCTGCCTTCAATCTTTCCCAGCATCAGGGTCTTTTCAAATGAGTCAGTGGTTTGTGTCAGGTGACCAAAGTATTGGTTTCAGCTTCAGCATCAGTCCTTCCAATGAATATTCAGAACTGATTTCATTAACGATGGACTGGTTGGATCTCCTTGCAGTCCAAGGGACTGTCAAGAGTCTTCTCCAACACCACAGATCAAAAGCATCAGTTCTTCTGTGCTCAGCTTTCCTTATAGCCCAACTCTCACATCCATACATGACTACTGGAAAAACCATAGCTTTGACTAGATGGACCTTTGTTGGCAAAGTAATGTCTCTGCTTTAAAAAAATATGTTGTCTATGGGTTTGTTGTATATAGCTTTTATTATGTTGAGGTATGTTCCATCTATTCCTGCTTTCTGGAAGGTTTTATCATAAATGGATGTTGAATTTTTTCAAAGGCTTTATGTGCATCTATTGAGATAATAATATGGTTTTTATTGTTCAGTTTTTAATGTGGTATATTACACTGATTGATTTGCAGATACTGAAGAATCCTTGCATCTCTGGGATAAAGCCCACTTGGTGGATAAAGCCTCAGTGGTGAAAAATTGAAAGCATTTCCCCTAAAGTCAGGAACAGGACAAGGGTGCCCACTTTCACCACTACTATTCAACATAGTTTTGGAAGTTTTGGCCACAGCGATCAGAGCAGAAAAAGAAATAAAAGGAATCCAGATTGGAAAAGAAGAAGTAAAACTCTCACTGTTTGCAGATGACATGATCCTATACATAAAAAGCCCTAAAGATGCCACCAGAAAATTACTAGAGCTAATCAGTGAATATAGTAAAGTTGCAGGATATAAAAGTAACACACAGAAATCCCTTGCATTCCTATACACTAACCATGAGAAAACAAAAAGAGAAATTAAGGAAACAATTCCATTCACCATTGCAACAGAAAGAATGAAATACTTAGGAATATAACTACCTAAAGAAACAAAAAACCTATATATAGAAAACTATAAAACACTGGTGAAAGAAATCAAAGAGGACACAAATACATGGAGAAATATACCATGTTCATGGGTTGGAAGAATCAATATAGTGAAAATGAGTATACTACCCAAAGAAATCTGTAGATTCAATGCAATCCCTATCAAGCTACCAAGATATTTTTCACAGAGCTAGAACAAATAATTTCATGATTTGTATGGAAATACAAAAAACCCCGAATAGCCAAAGCAATCTTGAGAAAGAGGAATGGAATTGGAGGAATCAACCTGCCTGATTTCGGGCTATACTATAAAGCTACAATCATCAAGACAGTATGGTACTGGCACAAAGACAGAAATATAGATTAATGGAACAAAATAGAAAGCCCAGAGATAAATCCACACACATATGGACACCTTATCTTTGACAAAGGAGGCAAGAATATACAATGGAGTAAAGACAATCTCTTTAACAAGTGGTGCTGGGAAAACTGGTCAACCACTTGTAAAAGAATGAAACTAGATCACTTTCTAACACCACACACAAAAATAAACTCAAAATGGATTAAAGATCTAAATGTAAGACCAGAAACTATAAAACTCCTAGAGGAGAACATAGGCAAAACACTCTCCGACATAAATCACAGCAGGATCCTCAATGATCCGCCTCCCAGAATACTGGAAATAAAAGCAAATATAAACAAATGGGATCTAATTAAAATTAAAAGCTTCTGCACAACAAAGGAAACTATAAGCAAGGTGAAAAGACAACCCTCTGAATGGGAGAAAATAATAGCAAATGAAGCAACTGACAAACAACTAATCTCAAAAATATACAAGCAACTTATACAGCTCAATTCCAGAAAAATAAACGACCCAATCAAAAAATGGGCCAAAGAACTAAATAGACATTTCTCCAAAGAAGACATACGGATGGCTAACAAACACATGAAAAGATGCTCAACGTCACTCATTATCAGAGAAATGCAAATCAAGACCACAATGAGATACCACTTCACACCAGTCAGAATGGCTGCGATCCAAAAGTCTGCAAGCAATAAATGCTGGAGAGGGTGTGGAGAAAAGGGAACCCTCTTACACTGTTGGTGGGAATGCAAACTAGTACAGCCACTATGGAGAACAGTGTGGAGATTCCTTAAGAAATTGCAAATAGAACTGCCTTATGACCCAGCAATCCCACTGCTGGGCATACACACTGAGGAAACCAGAACTGAAAGAGACATGTGTACCCCAATGTTCATCACAGCACTGTTTATAGTAGCCAGGACATGGAAGCAACCTAGATGTCCATCAGCAGATGAATGGATAAGAAAGCTGTGGTACATATACACAATGGAGTATTACTCAGCCATTAAAAAGAATACATTTGAATCAGTTCTAATGAGGTGGGTGAAACTGGAGCCTATTATACAGAGTGAAGTAAGCCAGAAAGAAAAGCACTAATACAGTATACTAATGCATATATATGGAATTTAGAAAGATGGTAACGATAACCCTGTATGCGAGACAGCAAAAGAGACACAGATGTATAGAACAGTCTTTTGGACTCTGTGGGAGAAGGCAAGAATGGGATGATTTGAGAGAATAGCATCAAAACATGTATATTATCATATGTGAAACAGATTGCCAGTCCAGGTTCAATGCATGAGACAGGGTGCTCAGGGCTGGTGCACTGGGATGACCCAGAGGAATGGGATGAAGAGGGAGGTGGGAGGGGGATTCAGGATGGGGAACACATGTACACCCATGTCTGATTCATGTCAATGTATGGCAAAGCCATACTATAAGCAAGGAAAATAGACAACCTTGAGAATGGGAGAAAAAAATAGCAAACAAAGCAACTGACAATTAATCTCAAAAATATACAAGCAACTCCTGCAGCTTCCAAGTAATTAACTTCCAATTAAAATAAATAAATTTAAAAATATATATGCTGTCTAGGTTGGTCATAACTTTTCTTACGAGTAGTAAGCATCTTTAATTTCATGGCTGCAGTCAATATTTGCACTGATTTTGGAGACCAACAAAATAAATTCTGACACTGTTTCCCCATCTATTTGCCATGAAGTGATGGGACCAGATGCCATGATCTTTGTTTTCTGAATGTTGAGCTTTAAGCCAACTTTTTCACTCTCCTCTTTCACTTTTATCCTGGAGTTCTTTAGTTCCTCTTCTCTTTCTACCATAAGGGAAGTGTCATCTGCATATCTGAGGTTATTCATATTTCTCCCAGTAATCTTGATTCCAGCTTGTGCTTCATCCAGCCCATTTGACACTGTTTCCCCATCTATTTGCCATGAAGTGATGGGACCAGATGCCATGATCTTTGTTTTCTGAATGTTGAGCTTTAAGCCAACTTTTTCACTCTCCTCTTTCACTTTTATCCTGGAGTTCTTTAGTTCCTCTTCTCTTTCTACCATAAGGGAAGTGTCATCTGCATATCTGAGGTTATTCATATTTCTCCCAGTAATCTTGATTCCAGCTTGTGCTTCATCCAGTCCAGGGCTTCTCATGATGTACTCTGCATGTAAGTTAAATAAGCAGGGTGACAATATACAGCCTGATGTACTCCTTTCCCAATTTGGAACCAGTCTGTTGTTCCATGTCCAGTTCTAACTGTTGCCTCCTGACCTGCATACAGATTTCTCAAGACGCAGGTCAGGTGGTCTGGTATTCCATCTTTTGAAGAATTTTCCACAGTTTGTTGTGATCCACACAGTCAAAAGCTTTGGCATAGTCAATAAAGCAGAAATAGATGTTTTTCTGCTACTCTCTTGCTTTTTTGCTGATCCGATGGATGCTGGCAGTTTGATCTCTGGTTCCTCTGCCTTTTCTAAATCCAGCTTGAACATCTGGAAGTTCATGGTTCACATACTGTTGGAGCCTGGCTCAGAGAATTTTGAGCATTATTTTACTAGCGTGTGAGATGAGTGCAATTGTGCGGTAGTTTGAGCATTCACTCTTTGGCATTGCCTTTCTTTGGAACTGGGATGAAAACTAACCTTTTCCAGTCCTGTGGCCACTGCTGAGTCTTCCGAACTTACTGGCATATTGAGTGCAGCACTTCCACAGCATCATCTTTTAGGATTTGAAACAGCTCAACTGGAATTCCATCACCTCCACTAGCTTTGTTTGTCATGCTGCTCCCTAAGGCCCTCTTGACTTCACATTCCAGGATGTCTGGCTCTAGGTGAATGATCACACCATCATGGTCATCTGGGTTATTAAGATCTTTTTTGGATAGTTCTTCTGTGCATTCTTGCTTCCTCTTCTTAATATCTTCTGCTTCTGTTAGGTCCATACCATTTCTGTCCTTTATTGAGTCCATCTTTGCATGAAATGTTCCCTTGGTATCTCTAATTTTCTTGAAGAGATGTCTAGTCTTTCCCATTCTACTGGTTTCCTCTATTTCTTTGCATTGATCACTAGGGAAGACTTTCTTATCTCTCATTGCTATTCATTGGCACTCTGCATTCAGATGGGTATATCTTTCCTTTTCTCCTTTGCTTTTCGCTTCTCTTCATTTCACAGCTATTTATAAGGCCTCCTTGTACAGCTGTTTTGCTTTTTTGTATTTCTTTTTCATGGGGATGGTCTTGATGTACTTGATGCAAAGTATATCATAAGAAACATGGGCTTGGATGTAGCACAAGCTGGAAACAAGATTGCCTGGAGAAATATCAATAGCCTCAGATATGAAGGTGACACCACCCTTATAGCAGAAAGTGAAGAGGAACTAAAAAGCCTCTTGATGAAAGTGAAAGAAGAGAGTGAAAAAGCTGGCTTAAAATGCAACATTCATAAAACTAAGATCATGGTGTCTGGTCCCATCACTTCATGGCAAATAGATGGGGAAACAGTGACAGACTTTATTTTCTTGGGTTGCAAAATCAATGCAGATGGTGACTGCAGCCATGAAAGTAAGACACTTGCTCCTTGGAAGAAAAGCTATGACCAACCTAGACAACATATTAAAAAGCAGAGACATTACTTTGCTGACAAATGTCACCATAGTCAAAGCTATGGTTTTTCCAGTGGTCACATATGGATGTGAAAGTTGGACCATAAAAAAAGCTCAGTGTTGAAGAATTGATTTTTTTGAACGGTGGTTTTGGAGAAAGCTCTTGAGAGTCCCTTAGACTGCCAGGAGATCAAACCAGTCAATTGTAAAGGAAATCAGTCCAGAATATTCATTGGAAGAACTGACAATGAAGCTGAAGCTGCAATACTTTGGCCACCTGATGTGAAGAACTGACTCACTGGAAAAGACCCTGAGGCTGGGAAAGGTTGAAGGCAGGAGAAGGGGACAGAAGAGGATGAGATGGTTGGATGGCATCATTGACTCGATGGACATGAGTTTGAGCAGGCTCCAGGATTTGATGATGGACAGGGAAGCCTGGGGTGCTGTAGTCCATGGGATCTCAAAGAGTCAGACATGACTTGGTGACTGAACTGAACTGTCCAACTTTCCCAACCCGCCCTTGCTGAAAAGCCTCTTTTTCCCATTGTATATTCTTGCTTCCTTTGTCAAAGGTAAATTGACCATAAGTGTGTACGTTTATTTCTGGGTTCTATTCTGTTCCATTGATCCATATGTGTGTTTTTGTGCCAGTATCATGATGTTTTGATTACTGTTGCTTTGTAGGATTGTCTGGAGTAGGTGACCTGCTTTGTTCTCTTTCCTCAGGATTGCTTTGGCAATTCTTGGTCTTTTAATGGGTTCCATTTTAAATTTAGGATTATTATAGTTCTGTGAAAAGTGTCACGGATAATTTGAAAGGGATCATATTAAATATGTAGACCATTTTGTGTATTAAGGGCATTTTAACATTAATTCTTCCATCCCAAGAGCTTGGAATTCTTTCCATTTCTTTGAATCATCTTCAGTTTCTTTTATTAATGTTTTCTAGTTATTTCTAGCATTGTCTTTCACCTCTTTGGTCAGGTTTATTCCTAAGCTTTTTTTTTTTTTTTTGGATGTTATTTCAAAAGGAGTTATTTTATCTTTTTGATATTTCATTGTTAATATAAAGAAATGCAACAGATTTCTGTATGTTAATTTTGTATCCTGTGCTGCTGTGGATTAATCTGTTTATCCATTCTAGTAGTTTGTGTGTAGAGTCTTTAGGGTTTTCTACATAGAATATAATATCTTCTGCATATTGTTGTTCAGTTGCTCAGTCAAATCTTTTTGTGATCCCATGAGCTGCTGCACACCAGGCCTCCCTGACCTTCAGTATCTCCCGGAGTTTGCTCAGACTCGTCTATTGAGTCAGTGATGCCATCCAACCATGTCATCTGTCTCTCCCTTCTTCTCCTGCTTTCTCTCTTTCTCAGCATCAGGGTCTTTTCCAGTGAGTCAGCTCTTTGCCGGAGAAGGCAATGGCATCCCACTCCAGTACTCTTGCCTAGAAAATCCCATGGACGGAGGAGCCTGGTAGGCTGCAGTCCATGGGGTCGCTGAGTCAGACACGACTGAGCGACTTCACTTTCACTTTTCACTTTCATGCATTGGAGAAGGAAATGGCAACCCACTCCAGTGTTCTTGCCTGGAGAATCCCAGGGATGGCGGAGCCCAACGGGCTGCCGTCTGTGGGGTCACACAGAGTCGGACACGACTGAAGCGACTTAGCAGCAGCAGCAGCAGCAGCTCTTTGCATCAGATGGCCACAGTATTGGAGTTTCAGCTTGAGCATCAGTCCTTCCAATGTATATTCAGGGTTGATTTCCTTTAGGATTGACTGGTTTGATCTCCTTGCTGTCCATGGATTCTTAAGAGTCCAACACCACAGTTTGAAAGCATCAGTTTTTTGGTGCTCAGCCTTCTTTATGGTCCAATTCTCACATCTGTACCTGACTACTGGAAAAAAACATAGCTCTAACTGTCTGCATATAATGAGTTTTATCTCTTCCCTTCCAATTTGGATACTTTGTCTTTCTTTTTCTTGCTTGATTACTGTGGAACTTCCAATACTGTACTATTGAATAGCAGTGATGAGACTGGGGCATCTTTGTCTTGTTCCAGATTTTAGCAGGAAGACTATCAGCTTTTCTCACCATTAAGTATCGTATCTTCCCTGGTGGCTCAGACGGTAAAGCATCTATCCACAATGTGAGAGACCTGGGTTCGATCCTTGGGTTGGGAAGACTCCCTGGAGAAGGAAATGGCAACCCACTCCAGTACTCTTGCCTGGAAAATCCCATGGACGGAGGAGCTTGGTGCAGGCTACTATCCATGGGGTCACAAAGAGCTGGGCACAACTGAGCAACTTCACTTTCACTTTCAAGTATCATATCAGCTGAGAGTTTGTCATAAGTAGCTTCCATTCTGTTGAGCTATGTTCCCTCTGTATGCAATTTGGTAAGAGATTTTTTTTTATCATGAACGGTGTTGATATTTATCCAGTGCTTTTTATCTATTGGGATGATTATGTGGGTTTTGTCTTTTCTTTTGTTAATATGGTGTATCATATTCATTTGTGTATTTTAAACCATCCTGGGATGAATCTAGTCTGGTCATGGTCTTTGATGTATTGTTGGATTTGGTTTGCTAATATTTTCTTGAGAATTTTGTATCTATATTCATCAAAGATATGGGCTGTAATTTTCTTTGGTATCCTTATCTTGTTTGGGTATACATTTGTTTCTAGTTACTACCTTTGGGCTATAATGAAAAGTTCCCTGAAGATGGCCTCTAAGTTGACATATCTTTGGATATAAAAATTCCTTTTCCTGCTTACCAACTTTCTGCAAAGTAACTAGCAGGTAAAAGACTTACTAATATAAATTCTTGCTACTAAAAGTACAGTTAATGGATTAGAAGCATCAGTTTCACTTGAACGCTTCTAGAAATGCAGGAATGTGGAGCCAAGAAAGCAGGACCTGGACCTATGCAATCAGAATCTTCATTTCCACAAAATCTCAGGTAATTTGATTTCCATGCATGGAGAAATATAAAAGCATTACTCTAAGTGGTATTTAATGAGATTTTTTTGTTGTTGTTCCAGAGGAAAAAAAAATTCTTTTGTTGAAAATTGAAATTCAGTAATAACCAACTTCCATTTAAAAAAGGTGAAAGATATAACCAACTGAATGCAGAGTTTTAAAGAAGAGCAAGGAGAGATAAGAAAGCCTTCTTAAATGAACAGTGCAAATAGAGAAAACAGAATGGGAAAGACCAGAGATCTCTTCAACAAAATTGGAGATACCAAGGGAACATTTTATGCAAGGAAGGGCACAATAAAGGACAGAAGTCATTACCATGACTTAACAGAAGCAGATTAAGGAGAGGTGGCAACAGTACATGGAAGTATACAAAAATGGTCTTAATGACCCAGATAACAATGAGGTGCAGACATCTAGAGCTAGACATCTTGGACTTCAAAGTCAAATGGGCCTTTGGAAACTCTGCTATGAACAAAGCCAGTGGAGGTGATGGAATTCCAGCTGAGATGTTTCAAATCCTAAAAGATGATGCTGTTAAAGTACTGCCCTGATTATGCCAGCAAATTTGGAAAATTCAACAGTGGCCACAGAACTTGGAAAGGTCTGTTTTCATTTCAGTCTCAAAGAAAGGCAATGCCAAAGACTATCCAAATTACCTATGACTCCACTTATTTCACATGCTATGGTTATGCTCAAAATCCTTCAAGCTAGGCTTGAACAATACATGAACCAAGAACTTTCAGATGTACAAGTTGGGTTTAGAAAAAGGCAAAGGAACCAGAGATCAAATTGCCAACATTCATTGGATCATAGAAAAAGGAAGGGAATTACAGACAAACATCTACTTCTGCTTCATTGACTATGCTAAAGGCTTTGACTGTGTGGATCACAACAAACTGTGTTAAATTCTTAGAGATGGGAACACCAGACCACCTTACCTGTCTCCTAAGAAACCTGTATGCAGGTCAAGAAGCAACAGTTAGAAACAGGCATGGAACAACGCACTGGTTCAAAATTGGAAGAGGAGTATGTCAAGGCTGTATATTGTCACTCTGATTGTTTAACTTGTATGCAGAGTATATCATGCAAAATGCTTGGCTAGATGAATCATAAGCCGGAATCAAGATTGGCAGGAGAAATATAACAGCCTAAGATATGCCAATGACACCACTCTAATGGCAGAAAGTGAAGAGGAACTAAAGCGCCTCTTGATGAGGATCAAAGAGGAGAGTGAAAAAATCTCGTTTAAAACTCCATTCAGAAAACTAAGATCATGGCATCTTGTCCCATCACTTTATGGCAAATAGAAGGGGAAAAGTAGAAGCAGTAACAGATTTTGTTTTCTTGGAGTCCAAAATCACTGTGAACAGTGACTGCAGCCACGGAATTAGAAGATGCTTGCTCCTTGGTAGGAAAGCTGTAACAAACATAGACAGCATATTAAAAAGCAGAGACATCACTTTGGCAACAAAGGTCGAGAGTCAAAGTTATGGACTTTCCAGTAGTCCTGTACAGATGTGAGACTTGAACCATAAAGAACACTGAGCGCCAAAAAATTGATGCTTTCGAATTCTGGGAGCCTGGAAAACTCCTTGGAGAGCAAGATCAAACCAGTCAATCCTAAAAGAAATCAACACTGAACATTTCATTGCAAGGACTGATGCTGAAGCTGATGCTCTAATACTTTGGCTACCTCATGGGAAGAGATGATTCATTAGAAAAGACCCTGATCTGGGAAAGACTGAAGGCAGGAGGAGAAGGGGACAGCAGAGGATGAGATGGTTAGGATAGCATCACCAACTCAAAAGACATGAATTTGAGCAAACTCTGGGAGATAGTGAAGGACAGGTGAGCCTGGCCTGTTGCAGTTCATAAGGTCACAAATAGACATGACTAAGCAGCTGAACAACAACTAAAATATTCTTAATTACTTAAACTCCATCCTTTCCATTTCCCATTAAGTCTTTACTGAAACTAAGTCTTTTTGGTAAAGACTTACATCTCCAACCATCCCAGGCTCCATCCTGCAAATTTTTATGATTTTCATTTTTTTTATTTGGTACTTCTAAACTTACCCATTCAGGAAAAAAAGGTGCCCTGTTCTTCCATTTAGACCCCCTCTCATTCATTACAGCAGCTAGCATGGTGGCTTGAATACAGTAGCTTTCAAATGTTTGAGTACACAAAGCTTTAAAATGGGAGTAAACATGAAACTCTGATAGTACTTAAGTTCATTTTATTTTACATGCAAACTTTGTAAGGGATTTGCCCATTGAATCAAGCTATTTAACACTGATTATCAAATTTTGGGTCCTTATATAGTCAGAAAAGAACTGTAAGTGGCTACAAAGCTGATTAGTTTAAAAAATCATTGATATCTGTATTAATATTAAAATTAGTATAAATATCAGTGTTTGGTTTATATGTATAATTACTATTATTAGAATCAGGTAGTCAAATTGCTGAATTTGACTGAGAATTTGACTGAATTTGGCTAGAGAATAAAGTAATATTTTAATGTCTGTTCTTTGTAGCTTAACAGCACAGTTTAAAGAAAATTTTTGACTCAGATGGTAATAATTAAGACTACAGAACTAGCTAAGACCAAGAGGCATCAGTGTGCATTCTTTCTCCATGGTGGTCTAGTCTTAACCACATTTTTGAAAGCATCATAGACGCCTTTTCAGGAAAAGAGAATTTTAGCCTAATAGATTATATGCTCCAGTTCTTTTGAATCCTGTTACTTATCAAATCTAATCCAAATTCTTCATGTTGTGGTTTAAGAAAATAAATCACTAAAAACATATTAGGCAAAATAAATACTTTATTAATTTTTTTTTTAGAAATCAGCCTTTGTGTGATGTGATAATTCAAACATTTAAAAAAGCTTTTAGATATTCTTTCAAAGTATACTGTTAACCTCTCAACCACTTTTGATTAAAATTTCACACAAAGAAATATAATAGGAGTTGAAAATTATAAATGCTAAAGAATAATTCTAATAACATCTGGTTGTTACTTTACACATTTATTTAACATATACAAAACCAAATAGGAAACTACCTTCCTTTTTTTCCGCCCCCCCCATAAAACAAGCAGTTCTCACTGGTGAAGAATGAATTAAAATTTGTTTATGAGAAAACAAAAATCTAAATTACTTCCATTATGAAAAAACAAAACCAGCTTATTCATTTCTAACCATTCAAGTCACAGGCCCCATTATTTTGGCAATACTCTATTTAGTCTAGAAGAAGAAACACGTCCTTATAATAAAGAAGTCTGGACATTGCAAAAAGTACATAGTGTTTAACATAAGACATGTTTCCAAAAAAACAAACAAACAAAAATCCCCAAACTATATAAGCTACAATAAAATTACAATTGTCTTGGGTAAAATAACAATGCTTACAGTGTAAGAACATTAAGTAGTTTTAGGTAACATAAATTCTATCCTACTGCTATTAGTAACCTCCTCAAGAATTAAAAGCAGTTTTTACAACAGGATAATTTTTCTTCTTGGAAGTGACACTAATTAACAGCAGTGGAGGGAGTATCATTGGTTGTTTCAAGCTCTCAAAAAATGAATCAGTTATTGCACAGTAAATACCTCATAGAGGTCAGTGTTTTAAGAAGCTAGTCTGAAGAAATATGTTATTTGTAAGTTGGTTAAGTATGGAAGTTTTCAAGTTTTAAAATTAATTCTACCTAGGCAATCAACTGGAAAATACTGACATACAAATAAATATTAGGCTTTTCAAATGACTACGGTTTTGATAGTTTAGAAAAGAAATAAAGTCAGCAAAGTGCCTACATTTCTATGTTTTTTGAAAAGATATGCACAGAAGAAATAAACATTGTATACAGTAGCCCAGCTCAGCAGCAAGTATCTTCTGAAGCACAAATGACACCCCCACCAGTGTATATCCTTGATAACTCCAGTATCACGCAGCTGACAGGACCCATGCAAACCTTAAAAAAAGAAAAGTAAAAATTAAGCATTTTTCAATTGCTACTGAAAAGTCTTTAAAAGGAAGGATGAGAATAAAGATCCTCCATTATCTATTATGACATGATTAGATATGAGATCTAATGTACTATGTACAATGAGACCTATGGGATATGTTTCTTTAAAAAACAAAAGACACTAAAAATATATGATTAAGTCTTGAAATCTTGGACATGACTGAAGCAACTTGGTATGCACGCATGCTTGAAATCTTGATCTATTTGAAGTAATATTATAATCAGGGCAGTGCTATCAAAATTCAGGTTTGAAGGTCCCAATTTCCTCAATTCCAGAATTTATTTACTATAATGAAATTTCAATAAAATGATAAAATATCAATATCACTTGGAGGTTTGAGATTATGAAATTTGACTCACACTTCAAATGAGGTCATAAAAGATCTTCACAGTGTAAAATAACATATTACATACTTCCTAAAAATAAAAATTTAGCTAGGGAAACAGACCTATATACTAAGAAAAAGCATTAAAAACTAAGTACTAAGTTACATTTAGCTAAACAAAGAAATTCAGAAAAATTTACCTATAAATTCCATTAGTGACTATCTTGCTTAGAATTGGATGCTTTACTTGAAGATACTGCTGCCAGAAGTCCACTTACAATTTCCCGTCTGATTTCCCCAACAATAGACTCTTTAATCTAGAATGGGAAAAGAAGAAAACGAGAACTTAACAGTATCACTCTAATCCATTTTATTCTCTTATCAGAAAAAAACAAGTAAATAACATTTAATTTCTACAGTCAGCTAAAGTACAGAGAAAACTAAATCTTCATGTAAATCCTTCATGAAATACAGAGAGAGATCAGGGAATCATATCCATCTATCCTCAAACTCAGATCATGTTCTGAGATCTTGTCTAGCATAATTCAAATAACTTCATTACAAAATAACACAATTCTCAAGTTGAGAGCATTAACAAATGTTAAAACTTTACCCTATGACACAAAATATTATGTTCACTTTTATGTTGTTTTTTTTTAAATTAATGTCTATCTACCTAATGGCAGAAAGCAAAGAGGGACTAAAGAGTCACTTGATGAAAGTGAAAGAGAAGAGTGATAAAGCTGGCTTAAAACTCAACATTCAAAAAACTAAGATCATGGCATCTGGTCCCATCACTTCAAGGCAAATAGATGGGGAAACATTGGAAACAGTGACAGACTTTATTTTCTTGGGCTCCAAAATCACTGCAGATGGTAAATGTAGCCATGAAATTAAAAGATGCTTGCTCCTTGGAAGAAAAGCTATAACAAACTTAAGACAGCATATTAAAAAGCAGAGACATCACTTTGCCAACAAAGGTCCATATTAGTTAAAGCTATGGTTTTTCCAGTAGTCATGTGTGGATGTGAGAGTTTGACCATAAAGGAGGCTGAGCATGGAAGAATTGATGCTTTTGAACTGTTGTGTTGGAGAAGACTCTTTTTGGAAACAGTGACAGACTTTATTTTCTTGGGCTCCAAAATCACTGCAGATGGTAAATGTAGCCATGAAATTAAAAGATGCTTGCTCCTTGGAAGAAAAGCTATAACAAACTTAAGACAGCATATTAAAAAGCAGAGACATCACTTTGCCAACAAAGGTCCATATTAGTTAAAGCTATGGTTTTTCCAGTAGTCATGTGTGGATGTGAGAGTTTGACCATAAAGGAGGCTGAGCATGGAAGAATTGATGCTTTTGAACTGTTGTGTTGGAGAAGACTCTTGGGAGTCCCGTGGACAGAAAGGAGATCACACAAGTCAATCCTAAAGGAAATCAACCCTAAATATTCATTGGAAGGACTGATGCTGAAGCTGAAGCTCCAATACTTTGGCCACCTAAGAGCTGACTCATTAGAAAAGACTCCAATGCTGGGACAAAGACTGAGGTAGGAGGAGAACGGGAGACAGAGGATGAGATGGTTGGATGGCATCACTGACTCAATGGACATGAGTTTGAGCAAGCTCCAGGAGATGGTGAAGGACAGGGAAGCCTGGCATGCTGCAGTCCATGTGGCAGGAAAGAGTCAGACATGACTGAGTGACTGAACACCACCACCAAAACAACCATAAACTCTAAATAAGTCAATATTTAGTTGTATGGTATGTTTGTCACCTGACTGAAAATTTTGCTCTGGATGAGGATTTATATGTCATTTTATTGTTGGAAAACGCAAACAGATCTAGAGGCAATGACAATTCCCTCAAGATTTTCTTCTCCAGATGTCCAAACACTACACATGCACACCTACATCTTTTTCCCTCTGATTTGTGACCCCATGGAATGCAGCCCACAAATCTCCTATATCTATGGGATTTTCCAGGCAAGAATACTTGGGTGGGTTGCCATTTCCTCCTCCAAGGGATCCTCCGGACCCAGGGATCAAACCCACAGCTCCTGCATGTCCTGCATTGGCCACAGATTCTTTACCTCTGAGCTACCTGGGAAGCCCAGTGCATCACCTCTGAGTAGCCCTTTGTGAAGGCTTTACATGTGTGTTTCCTCAAATAAACTGATAATGCCTTCCTGAATCAGCACTAAAGACACACTCAACCAGCTTTTAAAAATTCTACATTTCCAGTTTCCTGTCAGCCTGGTCTCTTTCCTAAAATGTTCCTAAGTACATCTTGAACACTTATCAATGGAAGTCTTTCCAAAAATGGCTCTGTAATAATGTCATGCAATATATACATTACATAACATATATATATTTATACATAAATATTCAGAGAAACAAATGCTCCTTAACTACCAACTATCTGTACTGAAACATATTTAAATAAATAAAATCTTCTCATTTTACCTTCTACCAGTGTCTCTAAACTCTAAACATCAAAGGTCTGTTAAGTTCATAGTCCTTCAGATTCATCTTTTAAACAAATATATATTGGATACAAATATGATACCAGAATTTCTTTGCTACAGCATACAAGTACAAATGCAGTGTGTTAAATTAGATCCTCTATAAATCCATATTTACAAAAGACAATGAGTTAGCAGAGTCTTTCAGTCCTGTTGTCCAAAGCACATCTCATCACACTTCACTCAAAATTTTTTTTTCATTCTTCATCATTCAAAAACAAACTAGCCCAAAAGTATTATCTACAAACCAAAAAAGTGTACCAACATTTGGGGGGTGGGGATGATTACAGACATCACTGCAGTAAAAAACATAAAAAGTCTCTACCAAGGATGTTATTGTCTAGGTGGACTCAGAACAAACATTTCATAAAATATTAAAAAGGAAAAACTGTTAACTCATTAATGACGTAAGAACAGAATAAAAAATGAGAGACTAGTATGGGATAAAAGAGGAAAAAGTTATCAGAGAATAGCAAATTCTAACATAGTGACGAAAAAGTAAGGCCAACTGCAGACGACAGTGAAGATGAGAGCAGTAGCAAGAGCACCTGAAGAGAGGGAGCAGGAGGGAGCCCAGCTGATAAGACAGTTCCCACTAGTGAGAGCAGACGGGAACCGGAAAGGAAGGGAGCGCTCAGTTCATCAGGGTGTGCTGGCGCACAGTAAGTGCTCAATGAATGTCTGAATAAATGCTATCAACGAGAGAGAAAGAGCATCACACACAAAAAACAGAAAGTGAAAAACAAAGGACTACATATAAGCGCTGGAAAACGACAAAATGCCTTTGATAGTTTACTGAAGTAATAAATGCATGAACAAATAAATTAGTTCCAAAGTCTCCCACGTTACAGAGGTGGGGAAGGGTAAGTAGTGAGAAAATCGGTGGAATGGAAGGTGAAGTCCATTTTATAACTTCCAAAAAGTAATATCCACTGAAGACAGACTACTTAAGATCAAGGAAGGAATGCACATTGGCATATTAACAAGATGACAGCAAGCCTAAAGTGTGGGACAACACATCCACTTATTAGCCTCTGAGTGCCTCCTGTGCGGCAGCCATTATTACAGAGATCACTAATAGCATTGTAGAAAGAACACAGGCAAGCTATGTATTTACCAAAATACATATAAGAGTGTGCCAGATGAAATACACTTATTCAGAGGCATGGACCAAGCTAGGAACCTCAATGAACAAAGAAGAAAACTCTACACAGAGGAATCTATCTTTATACTCTGACATTTAATTCTGTTCAATTTGCTTCTGTGGATACATGCTCCTTTATTCTATTAAGTAATCTTTTTTTACTTACTTTTCCTTTTGTTATTCTCTTTCAAAAGAATTCTACTGTATCAGTATTATAAGTAATGAAAGCATTCTTTTAAAAAACTTCGCATATGGTGAAATAATGGAAACAAAGGCCTGACAGACATCATTGTTTTCACGCACCCATGAGGGCAATAAGAAAACTTCCCTAAAAGTGTTTGCCAAACATGCTTAATCCTCACCCACAAAACTGTTCAACCCAAGCTTAAATCTTCCCTGCCTGAATAATGGCTTTGTTTATGGGGTTAGGGACCCAGAATTTTCTGGGAAGACAATTCTATTTTTCTTGGTAGCTGATACAATAAGAGTTTAAAAAAACTGGAATTCAGTACCATTATATTTAAGGAAAAAGATTACCCATTTTAAATGAGCAGAATCAAGACTAATCTGAATTTCAAATATTTTGCAAAGTTTAACAGAACACCACTGTAACTGAGCTAAAATGATAATAACCCAAATGATTTTTTAAATTATAGATGACATTAGACTAATTTATTCATTAACATATGCTTTTAAAGTGTTTCAAAAGAGTGTTTTTTTTTTTTTAAAGGACATCAATGTTCCTGTTATGCCCTGTTTCATCTACTATACAATTTGCTTGGTAAGCTCTTTTTTGGAGACAGTTAAAAGGGTCAGTGTTAAGCTAAAGTTCCTCCAAACTATGTCAAATTCTGAATCAGGAAGTTTTAATTAACAGTAACAAATTCTGAAAAATTCTTCAAACATTTGTCTCACATGTCAGTCCTTAAAATTATAAAATCTCCCATATTTAATAGGGAGGTTCTTATAAATGATTAAGTAATTCTCTAGCACCACCACAGTATGATAGGAACAACCAAGTTTTCTGTATATGCTAAGTTCTACCAGACCCCCAAAAATCAATGTTCTGGTTTAGGGATGCTGTGAAAGTGAAAGTCGCTCAGTCTTGTCTGACTCTTTGCGACCCCACAGACTATCCATGGAATTCTCCAGGCCAGAATATTGGAGTGGTAGCCACTCCCTTCTCCAGCAGATCTTCCTGACCCAGGCAGATCTTCCTGACCCAGGAATCGAACCAGGGTCTCCTGCATTGCAGGCGGATTCTTTATCAACTGAGCTATGAGGAAATCACTTACAGCACATATCAAGCTCTAGTAACAACATTAAAAATGAGGACTCAAGTGTGCATTAAGAGCATATTTGTGCCAAATGAGTATATAAAGTCCAAAAATTTTTTCAAACCAGAGCAAGTTAAAGGGAACAAAAATACAACATTTTGTGTCAAGGGAGATGGGGAGTCCCCTAAAACTGATCTCCTCAGTTAACAAATACGTTCTGGAGAAAAATAATTACTTAGTTCTACTCAAAAGTTGACCTTTGATGTGAAACACCATCAGTCACACCTAACTGAGTGAGGTGGATGTATAGAGACTGCTAAATATTAGCCAGACACAACCAACCTACAAAATAAGTACATTTATAGGACAAAAAAATTTATAGAATTAAGATCTTTTAAATTTCAAGATGGTAACTCATGTCATGAAAAGAAATTACATACATGCAGTGTCTTCTGCTATTGACAGAATGCTTGTTTTATAAGTGTTAATGTCTGAATGTCAGCTGAACCTAGGAACAGAGTACCCAACATGTACAAACATTAAACAGCTACTAGATTTCTTAGTTCACTGTGTTATGAAGCACACCTATCTGCATCTGGCATTACAATTTCTGTTGGATTTCATTATCACCCCCTTCTACCACTTTCAAAGTAACTCACAAGTAACTTATTTTGCAGCCCTTCCAAAATCCAATTCCAGAAGCAAATTTCAGGTCTTTTTCAAGGCAGTGCCACACTATTGCGGCATTATTGCTTAACAAAACAGTGTTACCGTTTTTATTAGGTTTTCACCTTTTCAAAAATATACCACTGACAAAAGTTTTTAATGTTATGTTTCTAATACTGTTTTCCCCATGAGCTCTGTAGTTTTTACTGCACAAATATGCATAGCATGATTTTTAGGAATGCCTATATTAATATCATATAAAGCAAAACTGTATTTTCACGGTACTTCTCAAGCTACTGTCATGCAGCTGTAAATGATGGCACCTCATACATGAACTAGTCTCTGGACCCAGAGGAGCAATGGCTCATTTGAAAAAAACATTTTGGTATGTGGCCACCATTCTTTAAAAAAAAAAAAAAACAACTTAATTTTGTACTGGGTACAGCCCATTAGCAATGTTGTGATAATTTCAGATGAAAAGTAAAGGGACTCAGCCATATATATACATGTATCTACTTTCCCCCAAACTCCCCTCCCATCCAGGCTGCCACATAACATTGAGCAGAGTTCCATGTGCTATAAAGTTACCATTTTAAATATAGCACTGTGTCCATGCCCCTCCCAAACTTTCTAACTATCCCCCCTCTCCCCTCCCCCTGCCAACCAGTTCTCTAAGCCTACAAGTCTCTTTCTGTTTGTAAGTAAGTTCAATTGTATCATTTCTTTACAGATTCCACATACAAGGCATATCACCCCATATTTCTCCTTCTCTGTTATTCACTCAGTATGATCATCTTTAGGTCCATGCATGTTGCTGCAAATTGCTGCCACCATTCTTGACCTATAGCCACTAAAAAAATCTGTTCAATGTTACTCACAAATTAATTCTAAAAATGTGTTACATTCACATTACTGAATTTATTGGAAGTACAAAGATTAAAAAGAAGGAGCCACTGACTTATCTCTCTGGTTCATTTAGGTATTTTCCATTTCTAAATCCTTACTTCTCAATACATTATACTAAATGCTCTCCTGTATGATTTTTCAGCTGTTCTCTGAGTTAGTTCTATTTACTTTCCTACTAGACTTTAGGCTTAAGGATTTCATGGTCTTACATCCATTTTTCTTCTCTCCTTTACAGAGCAGGTACTCATTAAGACACTTGTAAACCATTTTTTAAAAACACAGTAGGCTATTCTTCTTTTTACTAATGGAAAGAATGAATGATCCTTTTATCATGGATTTTAGTATCCCAGTTGGAAAGAACTATGAATAATTACGGTTCTTCCTCAGAGTTACTCTTAAGACAGGGACAGAATGAAAAAAACAAATTCAACACGTGTAATTTTTATCTTATGCACTTTACTGAATTTTGCATTCAAAGACACAGTGTGATTTGAAAAAAGGAAAAAAAAAGTCAATTCATAAATATTTATCTATAGCAGTCTCCTTTTTTAAACGATATCCATACTGTTCCTTACTATCTGATCCTGGTGCCAAAAGCAACTATTTTCCTAATTTATCAAATATTTTGCCTTTGATTACTAGTCTTCCTAAGTTTCTGCAGTCCTTTCGGTAACCTAGAACTATTGCTAAATGTTTCAGGTCTGCATACTGCTAATCACACAGGGTAAACTTTAATTCTATATTTCTATCTTTGAATGATTTACTTCATTTCTATAGGACTCTACTCACTAAACCAAATAGATTAAATGCTTCATACTTCTTAAAATCTCAACTGATATTATAAAATGGCAGATTTTAATCTTGGAAGATATCTAAACTATAATCCTTAATTTTACAAAGGTGGAAACAGAGGTCTAAAGTCCTCGTCACATGTTCACCTGTTTTGAAACCTACACATACCTTCTTCACCAGAGTGAATACAGAGAATCGCAATTATTTCACATGGGAGTATGAAATTTGCAGAAACAGCATTACAAACAATAGACATGAGCTGGATCAATGGGAAAAGTACTGAATACAGTAAATCAGAGGAGTGTCTTATAAATAATCAATGTTAAAACCTATTCAAAATAAATTAATTAAACATAGATTTTACTCACCTCCCTTATGACTTGCTGTAACTCATCTTGCTCCACATTTTTATGCACTTCCTCAGCAGCTGGCAATAATGAGACTTTTCCACGTTCTTCCTCCATTTCAGATTTAGGTCCTACAGCTTCTGAGGTTTCTTCAGTTGCTCCAGCTTCCTCAGAACCTTCCACATCTGGAGGTGTCTGCACAGATCCTGTTCTAGAAGGAGCAGTTGGTGTTAGGGCCACTGACGCTCGGAATAATTTCTTGCTTGGTACCAGATGGGTTTTGGGTTTGCCCACTGAGTCAGTAGGAGGTACTCCAGTTCTTCTACTGGCATGAGAGGGACCAGAACATACAGAAGATGACTCTGATGTTGCTTGGGAAAAAACAGATTCTGAGCTTTCTCCAGGAGGAATTTCAAATCCCATTTCTCCATGGCCCAGGCCCAATTCAGACTTTAGGTATGACTGTTCCCGCATCAGTTCAGTGACCTAGAGATCAGAAAAATTGTAATTCTTCTCTCTTTAAATTAAGATTGGTAGTTAAAAGAAGATTAATATCCTCAATGCTGCCCCAAATCATTTAACTTGTAGAGACATGATTCGAATGGACTCATTTAGTTACTAACCAATTTCATTTGCAAAAACAGCAAGAAAAATTCAAATTCACAGTGAGATCAAGCCATAAAATGTTTAACTAGGCTATAGCTGGATCAAAGTTTACTTGGTTCCATATGGGTGTCCAAATTACTTACAAAGAAAAGTAACCAGTAAAAAAAACTCTGCCCTCAAATGAACTAATTCGTTTAAAATACAATAAAAATCAATCTTTGTTCAAAATGTAGTCATCTTAAAGATCCAATTACTTAAAGAACCTGGAATCAGACTGTGAAAACACATTTCCTGAAATATAAATTACTTTTTATGATGCATTATTTCCTTTAGGCCATGGAGATAAATCATTATTGCAATTAACTGGCTTTCTAGTGGCCAAAGATGGCAACAGACTTCAAGAAATGCCAGACTCACTTCTAATCAAATTAACTAACTTATCAAATTGTGTCTTTACATTTTTTTTCATCTACATTAGGAAAACTGTGTGTTTATGAAATATGATATCATTCCCTTCCCCAGTGATTTAAAAGGAAAGAGGCTTACTGGTTCCATTACATTCAATGGAGAAGGGCATGACAAGTTATCAGCGCTTCTACTGCCACACATTCCCTGAAAAAGCAAAACAATATATACATATGTTTATATATGTGATATGTGTGTGTGCCTCTGTGTGTAGTTTTTTCAAAGTGCAAGTGCTTTATAATAAAATGAGCTAATTATTGCTCTAGAGCAGTCCTTTATGTCACCAAAGTCAGCCTCATCTGTCACAGGATCCTATAAAATGTGTTACTGTGACTGAAGGTTGCATAGAAGATGTTCTGATTCTCTGATCTCACCAATGCACATTTCTCGATGAGATATTCACTGACAAGATATGCTTAGTCTGTGCTATACATATATATACACACACACACACATTCTTTTTCTACCTGCTATGTGTGCATATATACGTGTATGTTCATGCAATTGTTTTTAACAAAATCAGTTATGTTCAATTAACAAAGAGAAGAGTTCACTGTTTCAACATTTCAAAACAATATACTCTACAACTGAAAGATTTTGGCAAAAATAAGAATACAGTTGTTGAAGTTCAAACTGCATGAAAAGGAACATTAGGAGTAAGAATAATGGTACAAAATAGAGAGAGAGAGTGTTTGTCCCTGTTCTCGTCTGTATACGTGTTTTTCTGCTTTTACAAAGATCTTATCTGATTCCTTAAAAAAATACAGAATGGAAAAGAATCCAAAATTAAGGAAAAATGTAAAGGGAACAGTTTTTTTTCAAAGGCAAGAAAGGAGGGAAAAGAGGTTACGTGAAATATATATATGTGTATTCTTCTTATACACAATGAGTAACATATAAATTAGTCATATGCTAACCTACTATCATTTTTCCTTTAAAATTCTTAAATTTTTGCATTGCTCTTTATTCTCTATTATTAAATTACAATTTTTCAATATATCTATATACAGATAAATAGGCTAAATATTTAAGACGTTAACCACAACTTACACATTTCACTGATTTGTGGGAAAGGCTTGTTAAACACTGCATGTCTCTAATGCCATTAAAATATATTGTTTTTAAATTAAGGCATTTGTCCTAAATTGTGTGGAATGGTATTAACAAGTTCTGAGTGAAAAAACTCTATCAACCCGAGGAAGCATACCATGAGTGCCGACGGGCGGAAGGGTGAAGGCACGTGCACAGGGCGGAGCTGCTCCTCCAGCCCCAGTAGGCGCTCCTCCAGCTGCAGCTCCAGGTCCTGGAGTTCCATTCGGACTGAATTTCTCAAACTCTGCAGCTGATCAACTTCATACCTATTAGTAGGCACAGAGTTTGAAAAAAGCAGTTTGGAAACTCAGTGTCACAACTCTCACAAGCTTTCCGAAGTTACTGAAACTCCAAGTTCTATAGATTAGCACAGCAGCGTCTGCAATGAGTATAACCATTATAACTGCTTTTTCTTCCTCTAGCTTCCATCACAAATATTCCAGACAATAAGAAACAGATTCCAACCACTGTCTTCCTCAGTTCAGCAAAGACAGAGAAGTTTACTTAGCAAAACATTGTGCCCAATTTTATTTACACCGGTTCACAGACTAGATAAAGGGTACACAGCAGTGAAAATAAAATTCAGCTTCCAAAAAAAAAAAAGTTAACAATGCTTTTTAGAATGAAAAATATTTTAAGTCAACATTAAGACATATGAACTTTTACCTTTCCTCCTCAGTCATATGATGATAAACCATGGTTTGCTGACGCAGCATTGCCAATTCTAAATCCATCATTTGCGTTCTAAACAAATTCAGACTCCACCTCATTACTTGGAGCTCCTGAAAAGTATTCTAAAATGCAATGTAACAGCATTAACTTCTAAATCACACAAATTATCCTGTAACACAGAGATTTAAGTAACAACTTACTTCATAAAGAGGTAGAACAGATGATTTCTGAGTACTATACGGAGCAGCAGCAAGATCAGGTCCTCTCATCATAGGGTACTTCAAAAGAGTGAAAGTTTGATTAGAAAGCAATGTTAAAGTGACTACTTCCACATCATCTAAGGCAGAATTTGGGGAGTACATGTGTTTCTCTTTGAGGCATAAAACAAAACCTAAAATCACTTCATGTTATAAGCTGAAATCAGATAAATCAGTCACCAGTACCCTCTATTATTCCTATCTGTTTTAGTTATAAGCCAGTGTATTTGTAACAGGAAAGAGGCAAAGGAACACATATAGTTTAAATCTATTAATATGTCTTACAGGACCTCCTTCTTGCCTTGAGAAAGTAGAAAAATAAAAACAAAACTCAGAAACATAGAAGCAATAGCAAATGTCATTCTGAGATCACAGAAACTACTGCCTTGGCTGAAAAAAGCAGCACGCAATCACCATACTCACTCAGATATCTGAGTATCTACTATGCATCACTTAGGTATTGAAAAAGATAAAAGGAAGACAGAAGGAATTCCCAGCCTTCAAGCATTCTTACAGTGGAAGAAACAAGGAGAAAACAGAAGTAAAAATATATACATAATATTGGCTGGGGTTGGTATGGGGACTGCTATGATGAAAACAATCAAAAATCCAGATTAGGTTAAGTGTTCTCAACAGTGGCGACACTTGAGCTGTATCTTAACAGTAAACAGGGCTTGGTCAGGTGAAGAAAGGCAAGGGCAGGCCATCCCAAGTTAAAAAAAAAAATGTGGCATGTGTAAAAAAAAAAAAACCAACAGACAGCTAGGGACACACATCTAGGTTGGAGCCTGCATGCGTATGTGGAGCATGCTCACAGGGAATGGGCCTGGAGACACAGGCAGAGGCCAGGTGATACACAGCACCTGTCTCCTGAGGTGGGGCGGGGTGAGGATGGGGAAATCAGCTGAGTTACTGATGAACACTGAAGAGAAAACCACATCTAGAGCAGAACAAGCTGGTCTACCGGTGGAACATGAAGGTGTAGGTGGACAGGACCCCGGGAATCCCCAGCTTCCCGTAACTGCAGCTTTCTGAAAGGTTAATTTCTCATTTGTAGACAGAACTATATTTTGTGAGGAGGAAAGAGAGACACCCACTTTCTGGTTAGACTGAAAATCATTAGTAGAAGACAATCATCATGAGGATAAAATCTCTACTTAAAAGTGTGTTTTACTACATAACTTGAAAGGTTTCCAACTTTCATTTTTACTGTCAAAGGGGCTTCCTGTCTACTACATCATCATGAAAAGGAATGGATCATATACACTCTAGGCTTCTCGACTCATTACGTTACACTGTCATTTTCTTCGTTTCCTCAACTGCCTAATCTAAGTAGCTTAGAAAGAGATTTAGAAAGGAGATGTGAAAGGCAAACCAAAAGACAATTCTTTCTCAAAACTTATTTTGGAAATTATTCCCATCCCACTAACAAATCCGAGAGCAGTGACTTTAAAAGTGACAAGACACACAGACTAGATTCACACGTTTACCTGATTTTTTTTCTCTTCTTTTAACCCAGTGGAAGCAGACTAATTCTGTACCAGGAGACCAGCATCGGGAGTCAGCAGGTGAAGGAAAAGCTTAGTCAGAGAGCAATGGTGGAACCAGGAGAACACACGGCCACACAGAAGCCAAGGGAGGAAAACTTAGAAAGAAGTGGTGAACACTGTCAGATGGAAGAGAAAAGGACAGACCGCGCTTGAGAAGTTTTCTTTTGTACTGACAAAGACAGCTTGACTAGGACAGAGACAATGGAGGAGAGCCTAAAGAAGGGAGGACACCTAAAAAACAAAATCTCCTCTCTAGAAGGGAGGGAGACTGTGAGCAGAGACATTCACCTTGTTCAGAATGAGTTACAGCTTTCCCTTTGAGCTAGGAAGGAAGAGGCTGGGAGGAGGTGGGGGGTGGCAGGTACAGATAAATTTAGGGATGTAGGACAGTGAGGCTGAGGTGGCTCATATCTGATGGCTCCTAGCTTTTCAGTGAATTAAGAGGTACTCAGACCAATAAAAGAAAACAAGAGTAAGAAAGATACGCTTGGTTTCATACCTGTGAAAGATTCTGCAGTGAATTTCTAATATCATGCAACACTCTTCGCAACTGCATCTCGATGGCAGAAGGGGGGTTCATAGAGCACGCTCGGTAAGGGGAGGCAGCATGTCTGTGTGAGTAAGGACATCCGAGAGCGGACGGGAAGGCACTGCAGGCGGCGCCTGCTATGCTGGGAACACTATGAGTGCTCAGAGTCCTCATGTGTTCACACAGGGGCCTTTCCTGCCACTCGGAGTGGAGAGAGTGAAGGGAGCAGGCGGACTGAGACACAGGCGCCGGAGCAGACAGCGCACAGGCCGGAGTCCTCCACTGATGGCACTCCTCCAGCCGGGTCAGCTCGCTCGGGGCGGCGGCGTCTTTCCTCCCAGATGTCGGAGAGATGAAAATAGTGGATCTGACCGAAGACTGACCATCGTGCTCGATCACTTCTTTTTCCAGTCTCTGTTCCTCCTCCTGTGTATACTTGTAGGTGAAGGATGGTGGACTGCATCTGGTCTCTTTGCCAGGGGACAAGCGGACATTGACCGAGGACACGACCCTGACTGGACTCAGCAAGGTGGTTGGTAAAGACTGAGACCTCCTTAGAGGATAGCCAGCTTTTACAAACAGGTACCTCTGTTTCAACAGATCTTTTGACTTTATCAGACTACGCCCCACTCTTTGATTAGACAGACTACAAACCTTCATTTGCGCTCTCTGTAAAGCTGTATTAACTCTGTCCACAGAAGAGGGAGACCCCGTTGTATTTTCAGCCCCTTTCTCACTGCATTTAGCTTCAATAGAAGCCAACGATTTAAGAATATGGTGGGTGGTATACTGGACAAATTCACATTCACTGCTTTTATCCACATCGCTTTCAGCACTTGCTTCCCTTAGTAATTCCACAGGCTGTGCTGGAGACACATCCTCTTTCCTTCCAGCAATTTCAGTAATGTGATCCCCTGCACTCCAGGTGGACTGCTGATGTCCTATGTTCTCAACAGTCTGGCACTGGAGGGAATCCTGGCCACCTGACCTTTTCTCAGCAACTGTTGCTGCCTCTTCTCTTTCCATCTGAGGACACGTAAGAGACTCCTCCTCTGATTCATTAAAATAAGGCTGGTCTTGTGCTGTTGGTGTGACAAGGTCCTCACCAAATGATGTGACTGTTGTCTCACTATCGCAGCTATCTGCACTACTCCCCATGGCCTGCAAGGACTCATGAACCTGTGAAAGGAAAACAGGTAGAAGGATGGGGAACTCAAACAAGTTAATTGTAATTATGTTAATAAGCATTAACAAAACACCAAACTGCTATGCGGCTTCTACACTTTCAGGGCTTCCCACCTTGGTTTTGGCTCTGGTGCTGCTCTAACTGTTCTCAGTGTCCTTGATCAACAACGCTGCTTTCTCACAAAGATCATTCCGATCTTCACTATTTTCCTTAAGTACCCCCTTTCAACACCCATCTCCTTTCCTTCCTGGAAGAGGAAATGGCAACCCACTCCAGCAATCTTGCCTTAAAAATTCCATGGACAGAGGAACCTAGCGGACTACATTCTACGAGGCTGCAAAGAGTCGGGCATGACTGGGCAACTAAGCATTCCATTCCTTCCAACATATGACACTGACTCAGAGAAAATGGACAAAAATATCTTCACTTCTTCCTCAATACCTACAAACTTCCCTGTACCTTACCCTATCATTCCCTCCTCTCCATTCTGAAAGAAAACTGTGTCTCTTTTCAAAGCTGATCCCTCCAATCTGTACTTCTGACCACCTCCTCTCAAAGGTTAGGGTATTTCTCCAGGTTCATCCCAGACTTTTCTGCATCAAGCTCTCTTTCTCCTGGCCAAACAACTTTCCAAAATCATTACCGTATAAAAAAAGACAAAAAGACCTATAATCCTTAGCTATCATCCTTATTTGAAAAAAGAACATAATTCATATCTTCTCTGTCACTGACTTACTCTCCAATCATGCTTCTCATTCAATGCATCAAACTACTCACTCAAGTACTCAATTTCAGAATAAAACAAATTTTCATCTTTTCACTCCAATGGCTGCAGCTCTCCTTTTAAAAGTCTCTCCTCCACCTCTCAATGTTTATGCCTGCTGGATTACTCTGAGTCTCCTTAGAGACTTCCCCTCACTGTCTGCTCCTTAAATGCTGTTTCTAAGGTACTTTTTTAGGTTCTTTTTTTCTCTTACTCCAGTTTTCTTTTAAACACTTTTCATGTATATTATGTACTGCACACATAAACTATAAGCTCCTTGAGGACAGTTTAAGACATGCCTGTCTTCTGGATTATCTAACACACTCTAGCATAAAACTCAAGTAATATTGAGCAAGCTATGGATCCACAGTTTTAGTTATTAATTAATTATTATAAAGTACTGAAATACAGGCACAGATTGGAAAGAATCTGCCTGCAAATCTGAAGACCTGGGTTCGAGCCCTGGGTAGGGAAGATCCCCTGGAAAAGGGAATGGCTACCCACTCCAGTAATCCTGACTGGAAGAGTCCAAGGACAGAGGAGGCTGGCAAACCCATTGGGTGGCAAAGAGTTGGACAAGACTGAGCGACTAACACTTTCATTTTCTTTCACTGAAATACAATGATGGTAGAAAATTTTTTTAAAAACACAAAATAGGTTAAGGATTAAAATACTCTGTTTATTGGTGGTCCAAAAATGAAGGAGAAGCTTTTTTTGTTGTTGTTGTTTTAAATACTCAGTCAGAGAAAGATGAAGAATTAGTGTAGCTTAAAATTTATAGACAAATACTCAGATAATACATGTAACCGGAAGTAATGGCATCCCACTCCAGTGCTCTTGCCTGGAAAATCCCATGGACAGAGGAGCCTGGTGGGCTGCAGTCCATGGGGTCGCTAAGAGTTGGACACGACTGAGTGACTTCACTTTCACTTTTCACTTTCATGCATTGGAGAAGAAAATGACAACCCACTCCAGTGTTCTTGCCTGGAGAATCCCAGGGACGGAGGAGCCTGGTGGGCTGTCGTCTATGGGGTCGCACAGAGTCGGACATGACTGAAGCTACTTAGCAGCAGCAGCTCAGATAATAAGACTGACATTCTAGGATGCAGATGTTATCATTTGAAAAATAAAGACTGCACAGATTGTCTTAAATATATAGACAGTGAAAAATCACCTAAATATAAAGAAGTTAATCATAATGCCTACTACGATAGGAAATATTACCTGAAGATGATTAAGCGAGAGGCAGTCTGTCGAATCTTCAGCAAAACCACTGCTATCAGAGTGTTGACTTGCAGTACGTAATAGCTGATCTACCAAAAAAGAAATGCAGTTATACAAAACTACTATATAGGACTTCAGTGAGTACCATTATTACATGATTTCCAAAAGATACACGGTACACAGCATGACTCTTTCTTAGAAAAGTATGCATTACTTAAGCCAAATTGTGGCTTCAAAGCATAGGAAGTGACTTGAATTCAAATAAAACTGAATCACATCAGAAATTCTCAGTGTTTAGTTGCAAATTAAGCTCTAATTATAATGTATTTTGGTCTTATCCTTGGAGAACAACCTGCTGAAATGAAAAATGGCTCTAATAAAAATTAAAGTCCCAAATAAACCATTTTCATTATGTAAAATATGTAAACACACTTGGGTGAAATCAGAAGTTTAAATGCAATGTATAAAAACACCTATTGGCCTCCCTGGGGCTCAGTGGTAAAGAATCCACCTGCCCATGCAGGAGACAGTGTGAGCCCTGGTCCACAAAGGCCCCACACGCCACGGAGCAGCTCGGCCCAGCGGCCACAGCTACTGAGTCTGTGACCTAGAGCCCATGTGCCACAACCACGGAAGCCTGCACGTCTATAGCCTGCGCTCCGCAACGAGAGAGGCCAGTGCGGTGAGAAGCTCACACACCGTAGCTACCAAGTAGCCCCTGCTCACCACACCTAGAGAGAGCCTGCGTGTGGTCACAAAGACCCAGCATGACCAAAAATAAATAAAATTCCATGTATTTAAATACCTATTACCTTCCCAATAAGAAAATAAAAATACAATTAAGGCCAACAAATTAATAACTTATATACAAGAAAACTTAAATGTCTCTGATGATTCAAATGATGCAAACATTTGTAAGTTATGAAACAATTATTTCTTGGCTGAATGAAACTTAATCACATAGGTTCAACTAGAAGGTAATATTGTTAATTTTTATCATTCCTGGTTAGTATAACCTAAAAAAATTTTTTTAAGTAACTAAAAAACCAACCAAGCACAGTAGGCATGATCACATGCCCAGTCACGCGGTGAGCACCACAGTGGGGGAGACTTTACAGCTGCTACATTTACTGAGGATGACATTTCATGACACAGTCAAGTTCTGCAGATGCAACAGGCTAAATAAACTGTGTTTACCAAGTCCACATTCATTTAAAATTAGAATGATACGAAGTATTCCACAATATGTTTGAATAAAATCCAAAATTAATTACTGGTTGCCTGACTTTGAAAAATATTCTAATTACCTTAGGTTCAATCTAGAGCAATATGAAATGGAATAATATTTTTCCCATTAAAAATGTAAAATAATTCTGTAATGTTTTGAAGTCAACAAAATTGCATAATGAAATATAAGGAACTGATCCATATCTTGATAAGTTTAGGTAAATTGTAATAACTGTGAAACTGAATTAGAGTAAGCTGTTACCACAGGTACTAATCATGCAGTATACTATCTGAGAAAATGATTAACATGCCACAGGAGTCATCACCATAATTATATGTTTGCCTATCTTTTTAAAAAGAAAAACTAGATTGTCAGTGTTCTGAGAACAGGAACCTTATTTACTCCTCTTTGTATCCCAAGTAACTAGAGCAAGCCAACAATAAAGACATATTTGCTGAATTAATCAATTGATCACTCTCCGTAAAGTTATCTCCATAAAGCAACAACAGACTTAAACAGTTGCTTAGAGGATTTAGAAGTAAAACTGCCCAATCTGCTTGGGCAAAGGGCAGTTGCCAAAGCACCCAGGCAGCCCTGACCAGCTTCCCTCTGGTTCTCTCCCCTGAGGTGTCTTGGCCACCGTGTGGCACAGCCCGGGCCAAGCACACTCCTCCGCAGGAGGCCTCTCTTGCTGCGGAGCGCAGGCTGTAGACGTGCAGGCTTCACACATCAGGTTAAGTGTAGACTGCTTAGGCTTCAGAGCAGACGTCAGGCAGCGGAAAGAACAAGGAGACCAGGCTCAAGTTCTGGCTTTATCACCATAAGCAGTAACGTCTCTCCTCAGAAAATGAGGTAACAGTTCTCCTACCTTACAGTGTGACTTCAGAAACTAAGCAGGATGTAGGTGAAACCGTTTTTGTGAACTATAAATCACAACTGAGATTCTTTAATCAGACATTTCAGTTCCACAAAAAACATAGTTTACCAAAGAAAAAGGCAGAATTAAAAAGAAAGACTTTTGTCCTAACTGAAGAGGTAAGACATTATTTCTTATTAAAAACTAGGAAGCTAGAGCAAACATTAAAGAGAGAACAAAACAAAGGTGTAAATTCTGTTTATCCAGTATCACAGAAAAACAGTGCACCTGTATACTCTGCCAGGCCAAAGAAGATATTGAACATCTTTGGCAATAAGGAACCTGTTGGACTGTCCTTAACATACCTACGGAATGTTAACTTGTGACATGAGTTGCATCACTAAACCTCTATGGTAAATCCCGGGACTGGATCTGAGATTTAGATTACTGTAGCTTCAAAAATTCTATTACCAAAGTGGGAAGTATTTTTATACATGTGCTGTGTGCATTTTTACTAACCTTGTGAGATGAATATATTACCAGTGATTCAAACTCTGCGACTAGGATTAACATACTTGCATATCACATCAAAATTTGGAAGGCTACTTTCAAAAAAATGACTAAAACACTATTGTTCTTTCTCCCTCTTTCATGCATATACACAAAACTATTTTACTGTTAATTGACAGAGATGTGATTCAAAAAAAGTTACCATTTTTAGTTATGCCACCAGAAATAAGAGCTCCTATAGAAGACAAGAGGAAGAAACTCAGATGTGAATACAAACCACATTCCATCTTTCCCACTACAGGAAGCTTACTCCTCAAGGATCTTAAGGTAATTATACTGTTTTTATCCCCCTTTTGACACAGGGCAAGCTGCTTTATCCAATGCATCCCTTTACCTATCCAAAGCAAAGATTCCTGGATGGCTATGAAGTCTGCCTTACAGCACAGGAACACATATATTTATGGACTCACAAAGGGAAAAAAATTAAGCAGTAAAGTTCATTTAGTGTCTGACCAGAACTGTGGTGACCTAGGGAGAGTGGGGATCTTGTTTGTCAGTACTGTACTGCAATAAAAAAAGAAAATTTATAGGCAGATTGTTTCATATGGAGTCACTCCAGAGATCAGAAGAGAACATGTAATTTCCTATTCTAGGAACATACATATGAATCTTTGCTTTAAAAAACACACACAAAAAAACAGGGTGGTTCAGCATGTGTAAAGTTTTAAAAATAAATACTCCTACCTTCAGTGGTCATTTAACTTCTCTTCTCCTTTCCTTTCTGCCTAAATCTCCAAAGCTTTACAGCTTAAAGATGATCATACATGTTTTTCTTGTTGCAAGTTAAAAGTGAAAGAAATTGATTCAAGGGGTCTTTGGTCAATAATTAATAACTCAAGAGAAGAACAGTACCTACAGCAACTCACCTTTGATCTAGTTTGAATTTAACTAGCTTTAACTGTCGCTGAGAAACTGGTGTTTTCTGCCAGAGGCACATTCATGTATTATACCTAGGAGCTAGATTTAAGTAATGAAAACCCAGAGGTGGCTAATACAAGTCTATATCTCAAACATAAGCATGTAAAAAGTAGGCTTGACTTTGTTGCTTTATCACTTCCCATCTAGTCCTTGTGCAGAACTAAAACATTATTTAGAATACACACAATTGTGCAAGGAGGTCATTATAAGATAAGTGAATTAAAACTACTTTATGAGCACAAAAGTCTTCCGGAAGATACCAAAGATGCTACGATCAAACCATAACGAAGCATGCACACCTGTGTTCTTAATTTCCTTTTTATTTTTCTTTTCCTTTTTATTTTTATAAGTACTGCAAACACTGACCGATAAAAAAAAAATACCTTTTCCACATCACCCAAAGACATTTCGGTAATGTGCTTAGATACCAGTGAGTATGGGTTTACTTACCTCTTTTTGACTTGTTAAGAGCAAGCTGGTAAGTGGTTGGAACATGAGGAGCTTCCCCCTCTGTACTTTGGACCTATAGAAGAGTTTTAGGTAGTTAGAACTTGAAGAATCTGTGGCAAAGAAGAACACTTCTTAATAATCATTTACTAACAACCAATCTAACTAAGAAGTACCAATGCTTTATATATTTAAAAAGTGCAATCTATCTCAAATTTGTTATAATGTCCCACATCTCAATTTTGTGATCTATTTTCCAGTTAACAACAGGACTTTAAGTTTATAGCTAACAAGGAAAACTACATGTGTAAAGTATAATACTTCATTAAAAATAAGTTGCTATTAAATGAAAAACAGAGCCATAAGAAAAAGTTCTTCTCTAAATGTTAGAAGTGTAAAGTCAGTCCCAGAGAAACACTAATACACTCACTGCAGCACACTGGCACACACTTAAGGCAATTACAAGTCTTGCATCCTGAAAAACAGCACATCATGCTCCCATTGCAAAATCTTACAAAAGTCCACACATTTTCAGGTTTCACATAACCACTCATGTGTAAGACGGCTTTGTCTTGACATAAACCTTCTTTTAAGACACAACTTGGAAGTTGTGCGTGGACAAGCAGGTTTCATTACAGGATTAAAATGTGAAAGATCTTAGCCATAAATTCTCCACGAAAATTATGTTCAAAAAGATACCAAACCCACAGAAGCTGTCCTTTTATGCTGTCTTTTTGTTTTCCTACCTCAACAACTACTTAATTTAGGAACTGCCTGATTCTTTACTCATCATACCCACTCCTCCAATATTCTATCTACCCTAACAACTTAACTCTATCCTAAAATTAAATACTTGTGGGAGTATAATACTAATGCCCAACAGTTTACTCTGTAATGATTTGTACTTGAAATACTAAATAACATCCTAGTAAAGTGGGAAAACTCACCAAACATTTGGGCTTTTGGCCTTGAACAAACTGGAAAGTAAACAGCAAACAAGTTTTAGATAGAACCCCGTTTTTGAGCTATGAGTCCCATTCCAGAGTAAGAAATATTCCACAGGAATGAGAGTGGAAAAGCCAACATGAAAAACTTAAAAGGTTAAAGATCTTATTATCCAGTTTTAAAACTGCTCTGATTTGTGCTTTATTCTTAGCAGTAGCAGCAGCTACATAGTTGAACATGGATCCATGTTTATCTATCTTTTGAAAACTGAAAGCATACTGGTCATTTAAAACCATCACCTATAAACTATATATAAAATAGTTTCTACTATTCTTTGTTATTATCAAAAAATTATATTCTTCAAAGCAGCAGACATAAGTTCAACAGGAAAACCATTGTTTTGTGTGCAAAGAAACAAAATACATTTTCTTTTTATAGTCAACAGAAGGTCTATTATTAGCCTCTATTCAGGCCTAGCCTACTTCAAAGAGTTTTCTGTAAACCAAATATCAAACAGACTGAAAAAGTGTAACAGAAATCCAAATGTCTCCTTAATTTTTTTCTAAGAATCTCAGCTTAGGTGAAAGATTATGATCTCTCATTTTTAAATGCAGAATTATCACATATTCTATTCTTCATTTGTGTGCTCAGTCGTGTTCAACTTTTTCCAACCACATGGACTGTAGCCCTCCAGGCTCCTCTGTCCATGAAATTTTCCAGGCAGGAATACTAGAGTGGGTAGCCATTTCCTTCTCCAGGAGGTCTTTCCGGCCCAGAGATCAAACCTGTGTCTCTTGCATTGCAAGCAGATTCTTTACCACTATGCCATGGGAATTCCCTATTCTATTCTTTAGATTTATAAAATTAGTCACAAGATAACATGACTTTTAATATACGCATATGTATCCTCAGTGAACTATCCTTCAAGATGTTACTTAAAAAAAAAAAAAACCTCCCTCTCTCCCTCCACTAGAAATTCCATAATTCCATAATTAACAAAGAAGAAAAGAACAGGGCCCTTAAAAATGAGCTGACAGTATCATATTTTACTAATAAAGCCACTAAAGTTAGGATCCTTCCTCCTACTTACGCAAAATCATCAATCACCTGGAAGACAGAAAAAGACTTGCTAGCGATAATGGTTGAATTTCATAGCTTATTATGTTTCATTATTAGTTACAGTTGTGCAGAGGAAAGCATTCAAATTCAAGATGGGGTGCCCCACAGAAAATTATAATCCAAACACAGATCTTGCGATGTATTTGGCAAGATTTTTCCTATTCCATGATTTTAAATCCTCAGTGAAATTCTGGTCATTTGCTACAAGTTGATCTCTTATCAACTATAGCTAAATATTGATAACTGAATTGAGTGATGGATAATGGGTATTCCCTCTACTATTTGACCTCTGGGTAAGTTTGAAGCTTCTCATAATAAAAATTAAAAAAAAAAAAAACCACTAAACCAAAATGATAAAATCACTGGGTCTCAGTGTTTTGGGATTTAAAGCTGTAGGAAAACAGCTTTAGAATAATCTACACTTTGAGTTACTACATTTTTAAAATGTTTTAATCAAACAAAGATTTCTTTTTGAATCAATGTCCTGCTACCATGCAGATACCTAGTTTGGTTTTTCAAAGCCTGTCACATTTATCTTGACTGAAATACATCTTCTTAGGCACAATACTATTGTGCTCTGTGTTACAGAGCAGCAACACACAGAATGTTCTAACTCAAAGAACCCTTCCTCTAAGATTTAAAAAAACATACGGCAAAAAGGTCTTCCCAGGTGACACTAATGGTAGAGAACCCGCCTGCCAGTGCAGGAGACATAAGGGACATGGGTTCAATCCCTAGGTCAGGAAGATGCCCTGGAGGAGGGCACAGCTACCCACTCCAGTATTCTTGCCAGGAGAATCCCATGGACAGAGGAGCCTGGCAGACTACAGTCCATGGGGTCACAGAGTTGGACATGATTACAGTGACTTAGCATGCAAAAACCAACTTAGCACAGCAAAAACCAAAACTGAAGCTTCAAAAATCACAATCCTAATTTTTAATGACACCTCAAAAAAGTCAAAGGGAAGCATTATTTTCCCAAAGAAGTGGCATGAAGCTGTGCATTGCATGACTTGAGTGCTTGCCAGTGTCTGACCCTATTAACCAGTTGGACTGTACAAACTGTATGGCAGAATCAAAAGGGGTAGGTTTACAAAGACCCAAATTCAAGTCTTATTCTGGAAGACCAATGGAACAACTTAACTGTCAGGTATTTGACTGGTCTGGGATTACTTTAACTCAGGCCAGTAAATGTAATAAGAAGAATCCTGAAATTTAATGGCTAAAAATAAGTAATGAAGGACATAAGTTAAATCAGTAATCAGTGTGAAGACAGGATTAGAAACATTTACTAAAGCGTCAGTAGGTTAAAAAATTGCATATGCAGCCAATAGTATCTTAATTTAAATATAAACTTATTTATAAAGAGACACAAGGCAACTTATTTACAGAAATACGTAGATAAAAGCTCTCCTTCCTTTAACATTCAAAGTATAAGAAAATTTTCCTTTACACCTAAAAGATGAACAATTGCTTATAGAGTAAAATCATTCTGGTTTAACTGTGAATCATTCATACTACTAATCTGTGGCTCTAGGCAGTTACCATGATGTATCTATTCAAAATAAATTATTTCAAGAACACAAGAATAACCCAAGCAAGTCATTAAGAACTAGAAAACTCAAGAGTAGGTCTTCAAAACTTTCAGATACACTGAAACTAGCCTGCAAGACAGTTTTTATAAGGCAAATTGATTTTTAATTGAAAATAAGTGTCTGGCCTTTTTTTTTTTTCTTTCTTAAGAGAGTCATTTTCACTCTCCAAGGCCTGGCTCAGTCTTGTCATCTATTTAACTCTTTTTACATTTAAATAGTTCTTCTCTCTGTTCCTGGTGACTGTCAGATCTTACCTTCTGCCTCAGGGGGACCAGGCAGCTTCATACACAGAGCCACGTCTGCAATTTTTTTCTCCCACCTAGTTACCTAGAGCAGTTCGCATTCAAGTAACCTGAAAACTGGCTTACTGGGAGACAGTGTGTGCTCTAGCTTATATTTATTCGCTGTTTTTACAAAAGGAAGAAAGCTCCCAATAGGAATCAAGCCTCAAGGGGAAAAAGTGCAAAAGAAAAAGTAACAACCTACTTTGAATGGGATCTAAAAGTTTGCTTTAATAATAAGATTGTTCTCTTCATTAGTCGGTATGATTCAACAAGCTTGGGAGAAAAGGAAATTAAAGAAACACACTATTTCCTTTCTTTATCCATTGTTCTACAAGCTTTCTTTAAAGTTCCCAAAGGAATTAAAAACACAATTCTAAGAGGTTTTTATCCGTATTTGAAATATATCTGAAGAATAAGGATTATCCTTAAAATTCCCTGTATTTACAACATAGCTATGGTTGACTATGTATTATTTTTTGAAAACAGAAACCTTCAGTTATTCTTAAACCATCCATGCCTGTAATCTTGGACTTCAAAAAAAATACACTTCCATGTGAAGTTACTTTCTTCAGTAACTGCTCTTGCCAGCAGAGGGAGGAAAAAAAAAAAAAAATTCCCTGCCCATAAAAACAAACCCAGTTTTAATGTTCACTTGCCACCAAAGTACATCTATCTAGCACTTAATAAACACTATAAAGAACTTTTGTGTATGGTATCAGTAACAAAACTCTGGCTTAGAACTCAAGAATTCTAGAAATTAAAAAGCTACACGTAACAAGTGTTTTTTCATCTGAGTCACTAAATCAGGTCTACAAGTAACCAACATGAATTTGTACTCTATTCCACTGTCCTAGAAGAGGGGCCCTAAAGGAAGGCAAGAAGTTACACTTTATGAATGCTAGGACAAGTTTAGATCAAAACAAAGACAAAAGCAACTGAACAATAAAACGGAACCAAAAGGTTCTATTAAAGTTGTCATCCTCTGTTCTTTCTAGTCCCATACCCAGACCTAGCCTCAAAATCTTCACACTTACCCTTCCACTGAGATAACATTAAGAAAAGCTTGCCCAAAGGCACACAGCAATTCAATGGCCCAAACAGAACTCAAACCCATCTGACTTCAAAGCCTGTTATCTCTAATTATCATGCAATATTGATCTGAGTTTGAACATACTCTCTCAGGGCATTCTCACAGCATCAAGCTGTTAAAACCGTGAAAGAAAAACAACGGTGACAGAGATCTAGAGGAGCCGTTATACTGACACCACACAGTCCAGTGACATCTTGGGCTGTGAAACAAAAAACCTGAAAAGTTAAATCAAGATGATTTGTTTCTAGTATACATCCATTCACCGCCTTTCATTTTAAAAACATTTGGGGGCACTTTTTTCCCTAACTCACTGTTTGAAACAGTCCTCAGTAATTTTCCACCTACCTCTTCCATTTCAAAGGAGTCCTTCTGCTGTGCCATTATATTTCTTATGGATGGGATCATCAGTGGTGCACATGGCTCTTTTTCAGGTGTGGACAAAGGGACATTTTTCAGCTCCCCGCCATTTTCCAGCTCACTGTGACTGGACATGTTGAAATCACTACCTAAATTAGTTTCTAGAATACCAGATTCCTCATCCAGTTTATTCTCATGACTTTGAGTTTCTTTACTTTGTCCACTTTCAGCTTCATGATTAGAATTACTATTTGCTTCATCAGAAAGTCCATCAATGTCAGAATTCTCCATAAAAGCTGCTGAACCACCTGATACTTCTTCTTTAACTGTAGCCAACATAGAAGACGACTCTTTCTTCTTCACCATTTTTTGAGACTTCTGATCGTTTTTATTGCCACTTTCTTCCATCACTGAAATGTTTACGATCTTTCCTTTGTCAACTGCCAGGGAAGAAGGAGTACTACCTTCTCCTTTCTCTGTTTTTTCAACACATAAGTTTAGTTTAGATAGTGTTTTCATTAAGCGATTTGCAGTGTTACTTCGGGTTAAAGGTGGAGGCGAGTCTGTCTCCTTGTTAGAGGTCACTGAGGACATACTTCCAATTCTCTGCAGGGGAGTCCCAGAGACTTGGGAATATAAAGAAGAAAATGCGTTGGCCACAGTAGTAAGCACTTCAATTTGACGAAAACGGCCTACAAAAAGTAAAAAAATAAAAATAAAATACACATATTATTAATTAAATCATTATTATGGTTCAGAATTTCAATAATTGTACTGCTTAGATCACAAAGATTATGAAACCAGATTTTTTTTTCTTTATCTAACACTTAAAACCTCTATATTTACTGTGGAGAGGGAGAAAGATTTTTCACTCTTAAGTACTAGAATTTATGTTTTAAAAAATCAGAAGGAAGGACAAAGCATAATGACAACACGGAATAAAATAGACAGGACTGCTATTGATCTATAGCTGTGACTCTCTTTTTAGGTGTTGAACTCTTCCAAATGTTAAGTATATATAAGTATATATTTTATACCTAATGGGAGGGGGCCTGGATTTACAGATCTCTTAAAACTAATCCAAGGACCACCTAGGTTCCCACTGTGGGGGATTTCTGGTCAACAGAAAAAAAAAAAAAAGCAGATTTAACGTGAAAAATCATCAAATCAGCCATACCTTTATAGATTTATAGGAAAAGCATCTGAAAGTGACTGACCTCAACTAATAGTGAAAGGCCTCTCCTTTATTTATTTTCTTTTGGATTAAAAGCAATCTGGAGATATGTGTAAGGTTCCACAGGTTAAGTTACATTCTCCAATGTAACACTTAAGTGGAGAATGGGGTGGGGGAATAGGTAAATTAACTTCTATAAATAGAATAATAAAAATTTAGAATAAGCAAACAGCTATTGTATTAACCTCAATAATTAAATTTCCACAAATATTCTTAGAAATTAGTAAGGCTTTAAAAACAAGACCATCTTGCTGTGTAGATGCCATAATTTTAAAAATAATATGCTAACATTTAAAAACCTTACTTGTTAAAGCATAATTTGGATTTTCTACTTCCATCCGTTGCATTTGTGCACTCAGAAATACTTTAATATCTATTCCTCTGGCAAATGATGATGAATTAAAAAATCTGGAAGGAATTTTGGAAGCAATATCTGGTTCATCTCGTCCAAATCCAAGATTATAAAGGATTTCTTCAGGGTCTTCCTCATAAAGTTCCAACAATTCTGAAACACTAAAAAAGAAATATCAAGATGTAAAGTAAGGTTATAGTCCACATCACATTATAAATGAATTCACATCCCTCCTTTCCTGTGAAAAGATCCTCTACCCCTTCTACTCTTTAAACCATTATTTATTTCAGCATCTTTATACATTATGCACCAAATGCGATAAGTAACCCTTAAAAGGAGTCTGTTCTTTCAAGCTGTTAGTTTTGAGAAAAAGAACTAAGCCCTAAGAACACCCTCAGTAAAGAAAAGAAACTGTCTGATTCCTCACCTTATTTTTTTTGTCATTTTAAGAGATGTCCAGTAAAGCACCTAAACAATTAGAGGATAGATGAGCGAGAATAAAGAGTAAACAGATTAAAGAAAAAATGGAAGTGGAAAATGGACTAGGAAGTTGGTACCACTTTGGTACCAAGGGACACCCTGCAGAACTTGAGTTTTTCTGCTATCTTTCGCTGTCCTAGAAGAGGCAATACAGGTAACAACTGATCTCAGAAAGGTGAGGGAGGAGCTTACTTTCAACTTTTTTCTAACCACTTGCACCCAGGAAGCAGGAGGAGTAAAGTAAAGAGAGTCTGGATTACGCAGGGGTCAATTCCTGCTCTAATTCTATTGGAAATTGAACATTTTTTAACCCTTATCTCTCATGCCAGTGATAATCCACGTTGAGACTCACTGGAGAAACCAGGAATGTTAGAGACAGTACAGTTTCAGAGAAAATGTTCAAATTTCAAAACAATAAACTGGACAATAAGCTGGTTGCTTATGCATACGTATTTATTTTTATATTTTAAAGATCTTTGGTTTTATATGAAGATAAATCTGTTTGAATATCGTTTTAAATTAGAAAGATTTACTCTGATATTTATATCAGAGTAACTCAAGACTCTAGCAGGATGGAATATTTTAGAAGTAGAAATTATTCCACTATGGAGTTCCTCTCTCATAGGGCTCAAAATACTCATTATGGATTCCAGCAACATTATTAACATATTTGTTAACTTTCACTTAATTAAAAAAAAAAGACACTTCTTGTCACTTATGTTGATCTGTGAAACACTCTAGATTCCTTTTGACTTCATACTGTCAAGCCAAATCCGAGGCTGAAAAAGTGATCAGATTAGGTCATCTACAACACGATGTAACTGCAGTATAAGCTCAGAATAAGGTACCTTGAGACTGTCCCACTACTTTTCCCAGATCCAGTGGAATTCATACTTCTCCCTTTCTGATGAAACTGCAGTCTTCTCTCTTTGGCCAAAATATTACTGCTATAAACAAAAGTAGATTATATAAATTTTACCTCCACAAATATTCCTAATGTTTAGAAAAGAAAAAAAAAAACAACTACATACCAATTATCAATTTGAGCATCAATTTCATGAAGGTGGTTCGCTAAAGATAAAAAGAATAAGTGGAAAGCACATCTGTTAGCAAGACAATAACTACTGTGATACAATCATTTAAAAAGAAAATTAGCCAGATTATTATTGCTAAATGTCTAATATATCAAACTCTTGCCCTGGCACATTAATCTGTGTCATTAAAGATAATACACAGATAGGTAAGAAAAGAATCAGTGGCTTGTGGAGGGTGTTTTTGGTTTTGTTCGTTAGCAACATAAAACTACTCCCATTGAATGCTTAAGATTAAAAGACATATAAATAACCAATTAAATTTAATAGTTTAAAATAAGTAGTAAGAAGGTATGTGGTATGCGTGGTTCTAAATACTAAATTTTAAAACTGTTAATAAAGAACATCTAAGAAGTAAGAACATGAGTTAGCATTATTTAAGTGTTCAATAGCAATATCTATTCCTAACATGGCTTTTTTAAGGCTAATAATTCACTCTAGTTACAGCCAATTTTTCTTGCATTTACTTTGAAAATTTCTACTCATTTCAACATGTTTTCCTATAAAAGTTGCCTTTCAAGTTTATCCTAGGCTTACAAGTTCTAAACAAATAAATGCTATTAATGTTTAAGTCTAGAGTAAGTTAAATTTACTGTATTTAAATTTTATGGACAAATATAAAGAATGAAATTATTAAAAGTACATCTATTTTCAGCACATCAGACTTTTTCCTTTTTTCATTTCTGATCTGCAGCTGCTGCTACTGCTGCTAAGTCACTTCAGTTGTGTCCAACTATGTGTGAACCCACCAGGCTCCCCCGTCCCTGGGATTCTCCAGGCAAGAACACTGGAGTGGGTTGCCATTTCCTTCTCCAATGCATGAAAGTGAAATGTGAAAGTGAAGTCGCTCAGTCGTGTCCAACTCTTAGCGACCCCATGGACTGCAGCCTACCAGGCTCCTCTGTCCATGGGATATTCCAGGCAAGAGTACTGGAGTGGGGTGCCATTGCCTTCTCCGTCTGATCTGCAGAGCCATGGCAATTTCTTATCCAACAGAAATGTGTCTAACACATAGCATTCAATAAATATTTACTGAATGAATGACAATAATCTTGAAGCAATTTTCAGTAGAACAGCATAATAGCTCCACTTTTCTCTGAGACATCCTTTTTGGGTCTGGCTTCCAATAAAATCATTCAATATGGATGAACAGGCAGAGCACAGGGTTTTACGGTAGTGAAAAACATTATATGATATCATAATGATGGATAAATGTCATTACACTTTTGTCTAAACCCAGAGAATGTACAAGATCAAGAGTGAACCCTAGTGTAAGCTATGGATTTGGGGTAATTATGATGCCTTATTCTAGGTTCATCAACTGTAACAAATGTACTAGTCTGGGAGGGAGGGATGTTGACAACAGGGAAGCTATGCTTATATAGGGCAGAAAGCATACGGGAAACCTCTGTACCTTCCCCTCAATTTTTCTGTGAAAAAAACTGTTTAAAAAAAAATGAAGTCTTAAAAAAAATTCCATATTGTGAAGCTACTAAGGTAGTTATTAAAAGTGCTATTTACAATAACATTGGAAATGTATTTTAATATGGGGAGCAGTAAGTTTAAGCTTTACAGTTTATTTTAGAGAGTTTATTTCTGGAAAAGATATTAACAGAAATATAAAAACTAACATATTCACATATTCTGTAGAGTTTTCAGTGTTAGATGGCTCTTAATAAGTAATCTATCACACAGATTGGCTTCAAACAGCAAGAGATCAAGAATATTAAATTCAGTGGGTAAATTCACTATACATCAACTTACAATTCAAAAAGATTTAATAAAATCCTTAATTCTTTTTTTTATAAAAAGCACTCATTAATAACCCAGCTATACAGTAACCAATAATTTCAAAATACCAATAAAACAATAAAAAAAATTCTTAAGTTTACATTGTGAAAGCATTATGAATCTGCAGGAAAAGATAATCTGTGAAAATTTAAACACAGCACAATACACTTTTAAAATCCTAATGCAGCTTTGAACAGACATCAGTATAATGATTTCTAATTAACTTCTAGTAACTCTAATTTGTCTTTTCCTTTAATCTTCTAAAAATCTGGAGAAAGAGGAAGCGAGGAAAGACAGGAGGCACTTGAATGCAAAAAAAAGGACAAGCTGCAGCTGTATACCTCACACTAAAATAAGTTTCACTGCAATTTTCTCACATATAAATATTTAAGCTTCCTTTTGTGGGACAAGTCTTCCCTCAGTAATATCACCATTATTTGCCCCAAACAGTTGCTTTAGAGCATTAAAGTCCAATGAAAACCTTTGAGTATTTCACAATGGTTTTCTAGAGCCATTTCTACAGGTCTCCAAAAGGCTCTCACTAGATTAACACATAAGTTTCTGTATCTGAGCCACTTTCAAGAATTTTAATTCTGGGGGTCATAAACCTGAAAACATGTCACTTTCTCTTTTTTAACTTTAAAACTATATGAAAATACAGTTCTTCCAAACATACCTTCAGCTCCCAATGACAAATCATCTTCAAAACTTCCCCCATTTCTCACAAGCACACCTGAAAGAAATACCAGAAGATTCATCCCAGTATTCTGTCCTTCCTGACCCACACACAAAATCATTGTTTTAATTTAAACAAACTGACTAAGCAAAATATAAGATAGAGTAAAGGATTTCAGACATGAATGTCCTCATAAGTTACTCTTCTTATAATTTCAGGAAGACACACGTTTCATTGTGAAGGAAACCAGGTAAAATTGCTAGAAGCTAGAATCTACTGGCTATTTTATACTTAATAAGCCTTTAAGATGTTGAATTAGATAATGTATCTTACCCAACAGTTTCACTGAAAACCAGATTCCGATACAGTCATTTCTTTTACCCCCTTATATTAAGTTGGGAGCTCAAGCTAGATTTTCCTGATACTGTAAATAGTTTTTATATACCTTGCCACTACCTTCACATTCTTATTATACTTTGAACTTTGGAATTCTACCTTGCACAGGTGGTAAAACTTCAGGTGTGGCAATTTCAGTTCATGTAAGCAAAGAAATGCTACACTAAAGCTGACCTAATTCACTCAATATATACTTTCCCCATGTTCACATATCACATTTCTATATTTAATTAGTCTTTATAATATCTAACTGAACAATAAAAATAACGAGTTTCACATTGGGCAAAGGCTTAGTAATTTGTTTAAACTCACCACAGTTTTTATGGTTCATGACAAGGTTGCTCCCTTTTGGCTTTTATCTTAGAACTGCATATTTTATAAACATGAACATCACTTTTATAATTTATATATACACACACACATTCACTTTCACTCCCAGGACAATAAAGTAGGACCCTCATAAAGAACAGATTTAGAAAGGCAACTTTCTCTTACCCTTGAGAGTACTACTGCTTTGTTCATCCAGTGAGGCTCCCAAAGGGGTACTGAAATCACATAAACACATCAGCCTTAGTCTTGAAAAGCTGTCTGGAGAGCTGCCACTGCACTGCCCGACACTTTAAAGGGTTATAGCTAAGCAAGCTTCTAATCACAGTTTAACATTTCTCCCAAACACACAGGGAATGCAAGTGGATTGCATAAGTAATATGCTACCAAGTAAATACCTATCATCAAGTCAGCTCACCAGGAATGATTTAATCACATGTCTGATCTGCCAGCAATTAACAGCAAGAATGGCAATTACAAATGATATGAATTGGCATTTTCTTTACAAAAACAAAAAAAAGAGAATGACAGTAGGCATTTAGAAAATGTCTACTCCTCTCAATCCCTTCTCTAGAAACAGGAAACAGAATTAAAAGAAAACACATCTTTATCTCAATAAAATTAAAAAGTCAGAGTCTAGTTAGAAATAAGGCTCAACAGTTTTCTTAAATCTCATCTAGCATTTTAGAGCGCCACTCAGTAACTCCCTTAGCCCAACTATTATCTTTTCTGATACAGCAGAGAAGTTTGGAATTCATTTTATGCTTTTAAACTGAAAAAATACATATATTCTTCATTTAACTCTGAAAAGATTACTAAAAACTTGACTTGAGAATCTATCTTAAGAACTAGCCATTACTAAAATTCTTTCACATTCTTATTGTTCAAACAAGTCTTTTAAATGCAAAATATCTCCTTCTCAAAACTAAGCTAAAGAAACAGATTATTTTATTATAAAAGTTCTACTTTGTGTCATAAGTCTTTTGTCAGTAACAATTTATACCTGTTACAGATTCACACCGGACATAGAATCTATCATAAAAAAAACAGTTTCAAAAAAATATTACTGAAATGCCAATGTTAAAAGTTTCTACAAACAAATATACAAGCAATGGCAATTCTTTAAAAATTAGTGTTTTTGAAATCTAAAAGAATAAGCAGTGACCATAAAAGCTCAAAGTTTTTGCACATATTTTAAAAAGCTAAACTTTATGCCTTCAAAAAAAGTCATTCCTCTTCCATGATGGCTTTTTGTGTAGGACAAAGCACTGCATTACTCCTGCAGATATCTCTACTGGCCTGGGCACCAACAGAAGATAGCAAATGAGCAGACTATAACTGGCATTCTGCCTCAGAAACAAGTCTCTCACTCTCATAACTGCTCTTACAAATCTTATCAAAAACTCTATCTCTTCTTTGATGCTGCGTTATTCAAGCAATGTGTTTCCACTTAGCTAGTGGTGGTGGGGGGACGGGGTGGATTTTTAAAATAAAGACTCCCTTTAAGGAAAAACAACAAGGTATCTTCTTTATTCAGGATATAGAAAGCAATAAGAAACAAAGATTACTTGAGAACCTATCATGGCAGAACATGCTGTCTTTAAATCACCTGTACATAATATACAAAGTAGACTGATTCTAGGAAGGATCATAAATTGTTATAGAAAAAAATATATATATAGTCACATATACCCTACAGTCAAATCTGTGATGATTAAAACTCACAGTAAAAGACTGTTTGTTCTAGCTTTCCAGAGTACAAATGAATGTCCCTTTTGTACAGGATAGGTGCAACAGTAGGGAACAAGAAGGAAATTGATGAAAGAAATCCATGAGGGAAGACACGAGAATTTAGAATCTGCCTACATAAATCATGATTAGCAACACAACTTCAGGAATTTTCAGAGATCACATGTCCTGGTGAATGTTAACATCTACCCATTACATTTATCTGTAAAGATACACTTATTTCTTGTCTGCTTGATGTGATCTCTTATACAATCTTAATTCCTACATGTCATAAAAAACATGATTCTTCTATTGCTCTTAAACATTTTTTTGTGTATTTTTACAAAGAGGGTCCATATATTTCATATTTCAGAAGGGTCTGTGATATCCAGAATAAAAGGAGTCCAATAATGGAGTGTTCAGCAAGGCTCCAAGCAATTCACCAAAACAGGATACCAAGAGAGCAATGGCCAGTATTGTGTGTCTTTAGGGAAGAAAAACAAACTGGCATATACAGGAATTAGTTCTCTCTCCTCTCCCAAAAAAAAATTCCCAAACTCTGGTACTTGGACAAAAAGGTGAAGAAAAGCCTAAATTGAGATGGCAAAAAATATATACAGAAGAAAACACCTTAACAAAAGTGAAAAAACCTACATTCTTCACAGGAGATTTTCTAAGTAGCAAATAAGTTGGAAAAAATAATTAAAATATGAAACAGGCACTTTTTACTGTAGTAAGATATGATCAATCTCCTCTGTACTTTACATTTCTGTACCAGCTATCAAAGCATGTAATTAAACTGATTTATGTAGCCTGAATGTCTTCAAAGCTCTATTTCCCTTCTGTGAATTCCAGGGCCATCTGACAAATCCACGTCCAAGGTGTAAACTAGAACAAAATTAGCTAGTTTTAATAGCTCTCCAAACAGAATTAAGGCACCAGCATAAAGTTAAAGCCCAGTTAATGTAGTTAAGTAAATTAAACTCATTTAAAACACATTTGAAAGGGAAATGACTCTATGCCAGATGTACAGATGTCAAAACAAATGCAAAATAAAATACTGTGTGAAATGTGACAAGTCTTTCAAATAACAACGGGCCAGCATAATAATATGGCATAATTATCTGTTTTAGGATTCTGATCTCTGATGCTAACATCACGCTCCGGAACTGAAGTCCTAACAACTGTAAAGTCAACATGGTCACCAAATAATCGGCGGTCACAGCACTTCCATTTCTAATCGTTTAAAGGAGGAAGCTATCCGCCGGCTTACTTTCCGGTTCAGAGCTTATGAGGTTCACGGGACCCACAGGGACGGCGGCCCGAGNTGTCTTTCCAATTTTTTTAAAAACAACTCAGCCCAAGTTGGCACCTTAAATCTTTAAACACTGTAACTACGCTAGTGGATATTCAGTTTGAAGAAATGCCGTTAGAGAGCATTTATTTCAGTGGACCCAAGGAAATAACAGTGCTAAAAATGGGTACTTTTGATTGAGCGCTTGCTTTGTTTCAGAGACTGTATTTATACCTGGATTTACAGTGTCTGGTTTAATACAACTCTATATGAGTTTGTCCCTGGAGAAGGAAATGGCAACCCACTCCAGTATTCTGGCCTGGAAAATTCCTTGCACAGAGGAGCCTGGCAGGCTACAGTCCATGGGGTCACAAAGAGCTGGACACGACCAAGCAACTAACGCACACATATGAGTTTGTAATACTTTGACTTTACAGATAGGGAAACTGAGCTTCAGAGAGGTTAGTGCTTGCCCCAGGCCACATTCTAGTAAGGGGCAGAGTGGAACCAGGACTTTCCCCCTGCAGAGCCAGTGCTCCTACACAGGATGTGTGGATGTCTTAGATTCTCCAAGTCTAGTTAGAGAAACCTTGGCAACCATTTATTCTTGGCAAACCGAAGGGACTCTGCACTTACAGTTGATGGGCAGAGGAAATCAGTAACCTGCTACCACTCCTTAATTTTACAAAGGAGGAAACTGAGCCGAGAAATTTGCCTGCCTAAGGTCAGCCATCTTAGTTAGTGACAGAATTAATTATGGATAAAAATCCATATCTTAACAGTCCTACAAACATAAAGGCAGGTATTTAAAAAAACATTGTTTTTATCTCATCAATCTTCTGAAAAACTCAGAGAATGTAAAAACAAAGTTTTGAGTATCCAGGCTTCTTAGCAGCATGTAACATTACAGAAGTAAAGTTGATACTTCAGGCCCCAAATCTGTAGCTCCAGCTAGCCATATTTCTGGAGAGAACTTCAGGTTGGAGATAGAGAGAATCTCTGCAAACAAGTATGTTCTTCAGCTTATGTTTGAGTCCTTTCTTCTAGGATAACATCCTGTTCTCTATTAGATGCAAGACTAACCCAAGACTAGCCCCAGACTGTAATAGCCTTGGCCCAGCCGCTTTCTTGCTCTCAGAGGACTTTCTCAAAGGGAACAATGTTCATGATCAAAACAAGGGAGTTTTTTCTTCTCAACCTAAAATCTGGTCTTCCAAGCAAGCTTTGACTGCCCAGTATAGGACATGACATTTTAAGACTTTGCCTAGTGACAGTCGCTCAGTCGTGTCCATTCTTTGCGACCTCATAGACTATACAGTCCATGGAATTCTCCAGGCCAGAATATTGGAGTGGGTAGCCATTCCCTTCTCCAAGGGATCTTCCCAACCCAGGGATTGAACCCAGGTCTCCTGCATTGCAGGCGGATTCTTTACCAGCTGAGCCATAAGGGAACTCTTCACCTAAGGACTATTTTAAACTCTTTTATGAAGAGAAACAACTTTCAGAAAGATTTTCTAAATAAGCTTCAGTCACTACTGTGACTATCTAACATATGATATGTGGGCATTTTAATATATTTACTCATGATTTAAATACACGCATGCATGCTAAGTCACTTCAGCCATGTTTGAGTCTTTGTGATCCTATGAACTGTAGCCCGCCAGGCTCCTCTGTCCACGGGATTTTCCAGGAAAGAAGTGGAGTGGGTTGCCATGCCCTCCTCCAGGGAATCTTCCCAACCCAGGGATCGAACCCACTTCTCTTGAATTGGGAGGCAGGTCTTTACCACTATTGCCACTTAAGCAGACCAGCAAAGAGCTGGGTGCCTTGTTAGTATCAAACTATTTTCAAGAAAATGGTTTTTACAAAATCACTCTATGATTTGTGCAATGGCATCTGTCTATATTGATTCTCAGTTTGAACAGTGACATGGGATGAAATGTGCCATCTCTAATAAGAATCTCGTTAAGTATATCACCCTGTATTCTTTATAGGAGAACCTCAGGAGAAATACCCTTTTACAATATTTGTTCCAAGAAGAGTTAAAATTACCAGGACATTTTTATTTAATCTCACAGGCACTGGGAGTTGGATAACTGACAAAGTGTCTGTTTTCACATTGGCAGCTAGAAAATTGAAAGCCAAACGTGGGCTCACTCATGGTAGATGAGTAGGTCATCATGGTATGCATCTTAAACCTTATTCATGGCTCTATTCTGTCCCCACTCTTTTTTTTTTTTTTCTCTTTTGTCTATTTCTTTTCCTTATAATAAATTGTATAATTTTTGTTATTTCTTTTCTGCAACATGACAAGGACTAGCTAAGTAAAATATGTGAGAATATTATGCAAAATTGTTTGTTTCCTACACAAATATTTACATTCTTAGAGGAACATTAGGAGGGATGTAAACAAAGATATTCTGTTAAATGACAATATTATGGCTAATATTTTTCCAGCCTTTCATAAATTTTATTTACAATTTAAGGATAAAAACTTATTTGAACTTTAAAAGCTCTAAGTATTCCAGAGATACAAATGTGGGAAGTATGTGCCTGACCTCATGCAGTGTACTTCAGTTTGATTATGTTAAGGCAAGTGGGGAACTGTCATCAACTAAGGTTGAAATGGTAGATGAGAGCCAAATTTTAAGGGCCCTGATGTGCTATTCCAAGGGAGTGTATAAATGCCAGTGTGAAGTTGGAAGCAGCTTTCAGTTTTAAACTGAAGTGTTTTACTGAAAGCTATATAACTATATAGTTGGAAGAATAGGGCATGAGAAAGCCTCAGGCAAGAGAACCAGTTAGGAGGCTAATTAGTGGCAGGGGTTGGAGGATGGAGGTTTATAAAGACTGGAGTTAGACAGTGGAGATGGGGCTGCAATCAGATTTGACATATTAGAATCAGAAGGAAAGTTATGACCAACCTAGATAGCATATTAAAAAGCAGAGACATTACTTTGCCAACAAATGTCTGTCTAGTCAAGGCTATGGTTTTTTCAGTGGTCATGTATGGATGTTGCAAAGAGTCAGACACAACTGAGTGACTGAACTGAACTGAACTGATGTATGGATGTGAGAGTTGGACTGTGAAGAAAGCTGAGAGCTGAAGAATTGATGCTTTTGAACTGTGGTGTTGGAGAAGACTCTTGAGAGTCCCTTGGACTGCAAGGAGATCCAACCAGTCCATTCTGAAGGAGATCAGCCCTGGGTGTTCATTGGAAGGACTGATACTAAAGCTGAAACTCCAATACTTTCCATTGAGGTGACTCAATGGAAAAGACCCTGATGCTGGGAGGGATTGGGGGCAGGAGGAGAAGGAGACGACAGAGGATGAGATGGCTGGATGGCATCACCGACTTGATAAACGTGAGTTTGAGTAAACTCTGGGAGTTAGTGATGGACAGGGGTCCCTGGTGTGCTGCGATTCATGGGGTCACAAAGAGTTGGACACGACTGAGCGACTGAACTGAAGTGATGGGTAGGGAGGAAGAAATAGAATGACCTCCAAGTTTGCTTTCTACTTTAGGTAAATGGATAAGTATTGGTGTCATTTAACATGACAGAGAATTTAGAATGATTAGTCTTGTGGAATTAATTTGTTTGAGAGTAAAGAGAATAGAGAAGAAAGGAAATGAGTTCATTATTGGGCATATTGGATGCAAGGTTAGAAACATAGTACAAAGTTGGAACTATGGATGAAAAGTTTGGCTTAAATATTGTAAAGGTGTATATGTGTGTTTATGTATACGTGTGTCTGTGTGTGTTTGGAATCATTATAACAGACAGCCTTTTTTTTTTTTTTTTCCATATCATTCTGATCAGCCTTCTTCCTGTTTCCTGGATAAGCAACTCCAAGCCTACTGAGGCAGTTGTCATCAATGAGTTCTGAAATATCAAATCTAGTGGATCCTTTCAGCCCACATTTTCTAGATTTCTTTATAGCTTTTGTCAGGATTGACTGTTCCTTACATTTCTTTCCTGATCTTACATTTGCATATTTTATTACTTCCCAGTCTCCTTTACTAACCTTCATCCTTTTACTAGTATAAACTATTAAGCTCTTATACTCTCTCTGACTAAAATGGAGAAGACTAAAGATGGAGTAGTTCTGGGAGAAATAAAAGTTTGTTCAGTGTGTTAAGTCTGAAAACCCATTAGACATCCAAGTGGATATATTGAGTAGGTATTTGGGTATTATGAGGGTTTACCTGGTGGCTCAGATGGTAGAGAATCCACCTGCAGCTCAGGAGACTCGGGTTCAATCCCTGGGTCAGGAATATCTCCAGTATTCTAACCTGGAGAATTCCATGGACACAGGAGCCTGGCTGGCTACAGTTCATGGGGTCATGGAGTTGGACATGACTGAGCGACTAACTCTAACACTTGGGTAAATGAGTATAGAGTTCAAGGGGAAAATCTGGACTAGAACCTCAGTTTCAGAGTCATCAGCATATAAATGGTATCTGAAGCTACAAATTTAGTTGGGGCCACTAGAGGGATATTGGTGGAGAATGTTAAGATGAGGTATTTAAGGATACTGTCTTGCGGTGCTTCACATTTTGAAGGCAGATAAATGAGAAGCATCCATCAAAGGAGGCTAAGAAAGATCAACTAGCAAGGTAGGAAGAGAACTGAAAGTGGTATTCAGAAGGCAACTGGGAGGAAAAAGTTTTTAAAGAAGAGGAAAGAGTAAACTCTACCAACTTCCTGAGAAGTTGATTAAGATGAAAACTGAGAATTGACCTCTGGATTTGGAAATTGAAATGTTATTGCTGACCTTGACAAATAATTGTGGTGGGATGGTGAAGAATGAAGTTTTGATTATAGCGGGAGTCTCTAGGGCTAATTCCTTTTAAAAGAGGGGAACAGGAAATAGTAGGGGTATTCAAATGATAACAGTTAATTGGTTATGCCAGAACAAAAGAGCAGGAAGGCCATTACATATAAATATACAAGCATTCAAAATCATGAATATCTATGTCTGCTAAGGTTGGGGAAAAGCCAATTCTAAAGTTTTGATCCCTGGAGTTTATTCCCACTTGATTTTAATATTAGACCTTCTTATAACTATTATACTATCATTTCTCAGTAGCACAGTCATGAGAAAAGTAAAGGTAGGAACAGGAAATGTAGACATCTGATGAAGAGAAAGATGAAGATAGGAAAATAGCTAAAAGGAAATGTTGAAGGATTTTGGTTATTTTTTTAATAGGACTGCATGGGAGTTAAAACATGTTTACTGGTTAGAAACAGGAACAAGCAGACAGAAAGGTTAACTATACACAGAAAAAGTTAAGTATTTGAAGGGATAAGATCTTGAGAAGAGGAAGAAAATTAATTTTAGAAGGTGATTTATTTCTTTTAGATGGGAAGGAGATATAAATGCACCAGTGTAGTTAAATTTCCACAGGAAGATAATTTAAAGGAATTCACACCTATTGTCCTATGTGTACTCTTAGATTATGGCCAGATCATCTGCTGAAGTGATGGAATATGGGCCAGAAGAGAGTGAAGGTTTGGAATAGTCACTATTAACAATGTAATAAAACTACAAGAGAAGCAGAAACTTCTATAAGCACCTTATAAATATTGTCTCATTTATTCATCATAGTATCTCTATGAGATGTGTTCGGTTATTATTTCCTTCTTACAGATGAAAAAAAGGAGTCACACAGAGATTGTGCTCTTTTGCTACGGGTACCAGCTGGTAAGTGGAGGAACCAAGAACTCAGCTTTGGTGGTCAGGCTCCAGAGTCCATGCTTTTAACCACTTTACAGTGCTGATGACAGTGATGTAACTTCCTTTAGCAGGCTTAGGTACATTGGAGTGGAATTTCAAGAGACAACATTTTGGATTCCTCCAGGAGAGGATTTCAGCTGTTAAGTGTGATGACGACAGAGAGATTAGTTGATGAGATAAACCACAAAAAGAGGGTTGAATAGAAGAGGTAGGGCAGGGGATGGAGAAGCAGGGTCATAGAGGGACTTAAAGATGTGAGTCTTTGCTATTTTCTTAAGGTTTTGGATTATTTATAAAGCCTAACTGTTAGTTTCCTAGAAGTAAAGAAGAGGGATAGTTGAAAAGAGCAGGAACTCAGATTAAGATAGTATGATTGTGAAATATCATTAAGAGAGCTGAGGAGTTTCCGGGAAAGGTGGGGTAGCAGTGGCAGTAGATCACTGAAGTCCAAAGGAGTTAAAGGCCTGGGCCATAGAGGCGGTCAAGAAATGATGAGTCCAGGGTGTTGGGTGGGGCATTCTACAAATACTGAAGTCACATATGAATCACTCCAGATGAGACAGGAAACAGGTGGAGAAAATGGCTGCAGAAACCAGCAGATGACCATGTGAGTTTGATGAGAGAATGAGAAATGGCCTAAGATGAGAGAGCAGGCTGACAACATGAACAAACTCCAGACAGTGGAGTCATACAAGCACAGTCATGAGAAAAGTAAAGGTAGGAACAGGAAATGTAGACATCTGATGAAGAGAAAGATGAAGATAGGAAAATAGCTAAAAGGAAATGTTGAAGGATTTTGATTATTTTTTTAATAGGACTGCATGGGAGTTAAAACATGTTTACTGGTTAGAAACAGGAACAAGCAGACAGAAAGGTTAACTATACACAGAAAAAGTTAAGTATTTGAAGGGATAAGATCTTGAGAAGAGGAAGAAAATTAATTTTAGAAGGTGATTTATTTCTTTTAGATGGGAAGGAGATATAAATGCACCAGTGTAGTTAAATTTCCACAGGAAGATAATTTAAAGGAATTCACACCTATTGTCCTATGTGTACTCTTAGATTATGGCCAGATCATCTGCTGAAGTGATGGAATATGGGCCAGAAGAGAGTGAAGGTTTGGAATAGTCACTATTAACAATGTAATAAAACTACAAGAGAAGCAGAAACTTCTATAAGCACCTTATAAATATTGTCTCATTTATTCATCATAGTATCTCTATGAGATGTGTTCGGTTATTATTTCCTTCTTACAGATGAAAAAAAGGAGTCACACAGAGATTGTGCTCTTTTGCTACGGGTACCAGCTGGTAAGTGGAGGAACCAAGAACTCAGCTTTGGTGGTCAGGCTCCAGAGTCCGTGCTTTTAACCACTTTACAGTGCTGATGACAGTGATGTAACTTCCTTTAGCAGGCTTAGGTACATTGGAGTGGAATTTCAAGAGACAACATTTTGGATTCCTCCAGGAGAGGATTTCAGCTGTTAAGTGTGATGACGACAGAGAGATTAGTTGATGAGATAAACCACAAAAAGAGGGTTGAATAGAAGAGGTAGGGCAGGGGATGGAGAAGCAGGGTCATAGAGGGACTTAAAGATGTGAGTCTTTGCTATTTTCTTAAGGTTTTGGATTATTTATAAAGCCTAACTGTTAGTTTCCTAGAAGTAAAGAAGAGGGATAGTTGAAAAGAGCAGGAACTCAGATTAAGATAGTATGATTGTGAAATATCATTAAGAGAGCTGAGGAGTTTCCGGGAAAGGTGGGGTAGCAGTGGCAGTAGATCACTGAAGTCCAAAGGAGTTAAAGGCCTGGGCCATAGAGGCGGTCAAGAAATGATGAGTCCAGGGTGTTGGGTGGGGCATTCTACAAATACTGAAGTCACATATGAATCACTCCAGATGAGACAGGAAACAGGTGGAGAAAATGGCTGCAGAAACCAGCAGATGACCATGTGAGTTTGATGAGAGAATGAGAAATGGCCTAAGATGAGAGAGCAGGCTGACAACATGAACAAACTCCAGACAGTGGAGTCATACAGGCCAGCCAAACTTTCTTGTAGCCACCTGCCTCTGTGAGTATGACAGGGAAGCCAAAATGGCCATTACCCCAAGATGTGTAAATTGGCAGCATTCCTGAAGAGCTTTTTAAAGGAGTTGAACTTTTGAAATGATTAAAGCCTTAAATTACCTCAGAGGCTCAACACATTAGCAAAGTAAATATTAGCACAGTTAATCTAGCCCATATAAAACCATTATCATGTAAGTACAAATAGGGCCCTAAGGCTGTGGATATGTTTTATTTTTTTTTATTTTATTTTATTTTATTTTTGTATTTATTTATTTTTTTACATGAACTCCCAAACATGAACCCCCCTCCCACCAGGTGGGAGAGTGGAAGGAGGAAGAGAACCCAGGAAATTGAGGTTTTGGCCATGGGTCATGTGAACTAATATAANTTTATTTTATTTTATTTTATTTTTGTATTTATTTATTTTTTTACATGAACTCCCAAACATGAACCCCCCTCCCACCAGGTGGGAGAGTGGAAGGAGGAAGAGAACCCAGGAAATTGAGGTTTTGGCCATGGGTCATGTGAACTAATATAAAGGAAGAAGAAAGAGCCAGCAACCATGTACATGGAAAACCTCTAACATGTGCCCTAGGAATGATGTAGAATAGGGGAAGTATGCAAATGAGCCATTTCCTTCCTTTACTTCAGAATACTCATTAAAATTTTTTTACTCATTTTATATACAGTGATACGGGCTTTCCCTGTGCTAATGAAGTTAAAAGCCTCAGAAAACAAAAAAATAAATAAATTTTTATAGAATAAGGTCCCACCCCTGAATCAGAAGGCAGGCTAAGTTACATAGTTATAGAACTGACTACCTAATATTATAGGAAACTGTGTTTCAGTCAACAAAAATTCAGATTTGCCTTGGTGACCTGACAAAGCATCACGGCTTCACTTTCTTCCTTACCAACAGAATCCTTTCTATTCCTGGATACTGGCATCCACATATGATACTACATGGCATATTAGCCATCTTATACCATGAGTAGAGAGCCTGCAAAGAAAAACCAAGATTCTGATAAGTTTCCCAGATTTAGGGAATAATAATGCAAGGTCTAGAACAGGCAGAGGAACCAGAGATCAAATTGCCAACATCTGCTGGATCATGGAAAAAGCAAGAGAGTTCCAGAAAAACATCTATTTCTGCTTTATTGACTATGCCAAAGCCTTTGACTGTGTGGATCACAATAAACTGTGAAAAATTCTGAAAGAGATGGGAATACCAGACCACCTAACCTGCCTCTTGAGAAATCTGTATGCAGGTCAGGAAGCAACAGTTAGAACTGCACATGGAACAACAGACTGGTTCCAAATAGGAAAAGGAGTACGTCAAGGCTGTAAACTGTTTCCCTGCTTATTTAATTTATATGCAGAGTACATCATGAGAAATGCTGGACTGGAAGAAACACAAGCTGGAATCAAGATTGCCAGGAGAAATATCAATAACCTCAGATATGCTGATGACACCACCCTTATGGCAGAAAGTGAGGAGGAGCTAAAAAGCCTCTTGATGAAAGTGAAGGAGGAGAGCGAAAAAGTTGGCTTAAAGCTCAACATTCAGAAAACAAAGATCATGGCATCCGGTCCGATCACTTCATGGGAAATACATGGGGAAACAGTGGAAACAGTGTCAGACTTTATTTTTTTGGGCTCCAGGATCACTGCAGATGGTGACTGCAGCCATGAAATTAAAAGACGCTTACTCCTTGGAAGAAAAGTTATGACCAACCTGGATAGTATATTCAAAAGCAGAGACATTACTTTGCCGACTAAGGTCCGCCTAGTCAAGGCTATGGTTTTTCCTGTGGTCATGTATGGATGTGAAAGTTGGACTGTGAAGAAGGCTGAGCTGAAGAATTGATGCTTTTGAACTGTGGTGTTGGAGAAGACTCTTGAGAGTCCCTTGGACTGCAAGGAGATCCAACCAGTCCATTCTGAAGGGGATCAACCCTGGGATTTCTTTGGAAGGAATGATGCTAAAGCTGAAACTCCAGTACTTTGGCCACCTCACGCGAAGAGTTGACTCATTGGAAAAGACTCTGATGCTGGGAGGGATTGGGGGCAGGAGGAGAAGGGGACGACGGAGGATGAGATGGCTGGATGGCATCACGGACTCGATGGACGTGAGTCTGAGTGAACTCCAGGAGATGGTGATGGATAGGGCGGCCTGGCGTGCTGCGATTCATGGGGTCACAAAGAGTCAGACACGACTGAGCGACTGAACTGAACTGAACTGAACTGAATGCAAGGTCTCCATTAAATTTGAAATTTCAGTTAGCAATATCTCATGGGCTGTACATTATTTAACTAAAATTCAGATTGAACTAAGTAGGTATGTAATCTGACAACTTGTTGATTCTCAGGATGAAAACATGGAAAGTTGGATAGATCCTAAGTCACAGGTGAAGTAAGTGAGTGGCTGAATAGCCAACTCTGCATGTACGCTAAGCCGCTTCAGTTGTGTCCAACTCTTTGCGACCCTATGGACTATAGTCCACCAAGTTCCTCCTCTTGTCCGTGGGATTCTCCAGGCAAAAATATTGGAGTGGGTTGCCACTTCCTCCTCCAGGGGATTTTCCCGATCAGGGATCAAACCCGTGTCTCCTGCATTGGCAAGTGAGTTCATTACCACTAGCACCACCTGGGAAGAATATTTTCATATTGGGAATATCTTCCTTACTGTTAAGCCAATTCTTGTTGCATTTTCTGTTATAGCCCAAGCATCCTAACTAATGCAGTTTTATCAGTCCTCTTATTTAGCAAGTCAGTAATACATATCATTCATCCTTAAATATCAACTTACAAATTCTAATTAGTAGTGTCAAAAGGGTTCTTTGTGAAAGTTCTTCATTATGAAGCCCAGGTATATTTTCTGAATGTATAGTTTTACATCTTTCTGTAGTTCTCCATAAAAATTATATTTGTGTAATGCATAACATGTAATGTTTCCCTCTGCACAGTTTAGCTGGATTGGATGTTCTCTAAGATCTATTCTAGTTCAGAAAATGTTAATTATTATGGGACAAATGAAAGTGTGATATAAACATGGGCAGATATTTTCTTACTTGGTAAAGCACCTAACAATAAAGTCATACAACAGAAATTATTCAGTGTTAAAAGGAATTATATAAAAAAGGGCTTCTTTTGACAGTAGTCACTTATTTTAAGAGTTAACAGGGCTATATTTATAATATTTGATGAAAAGCAGTAATTCAACAACTCTGACATGGAGTTTCTTGAGTTATGAAAAAAGATTAGAATGAAGTCCTTTATGTAATTACATAGTGTTGATTCTTAATATCTCAGAGTACAATATAACTTGTGGCAAAATAAAACAAGATAAATAATGAAAGATTTCTAAATTATAATCATCACAGGCTAGGTGGCCCTGAAAGCACCAAAAATTCTGAAATTTCTTTCCATTTCCAAAGATTTACCAAAGGGCCAAATCAGTTTGTAAATGCTCTTAAAGTTCTGTTTTGTACCATGAATACAACCACAGTGTTTTATAAACAGTAAAAAGTTTTGCTTTAACTGACCTCCTTCAGTCAGTGTGGAGGTGGCTTAAGCAGACAGGTGCTTTTTATGTGACGATATATATCTGTATGTGTATGCACAGGGCTGTGTGTGTGTATGTCTGTGAGTGTATATGTGCACTTATGCTTGTGAGCCATCCAGAGGTTATTACATCAAGAAACCTCTGCTCTAACCCCCATGTTCATCCTCAAGGCAGATCCAGCTGCACAATACCAGAGCAGGTGAAGTCGGTTTTCCTAAGATCTATAGGCCTGGGTAATGGAGGGGGGCTACCAAGGAGATTGTAATCAACACCTTTATCTGGCACATCAGTACTCTTCAAAATTATGCTCTTATCTGAAACTAGTCATCCCATCTCTCTCCCCTCCCTTTCTTTACACAGTTCTATTTAAATGTAATTCTGCTCTCTTTCTGAGCTTGCCTTCTAAGAAAAACTAAAACAATGCAGTTATAGACACCATTTATTTTAGAAAACTGTCCAATTACCACTGCTGTCACTCATATACACATTTTGATGGACTTCCCATGCACACTCCTCAACAAGTATATCAAAGTATCCAGCAAAACTGAGTAATTCCTAAGAAGGAAGCTATTTTTCTAAGGAGAAAATATAATTTTATCCATATTGGATTTTAGAAAGAAGAACCATGGTACATGCATGCATAGCCACATACCTCCACAATGGACTTGAGGGGAAAAAAAAGAAAGAATAGAAACATTTAGCATTCAGTGGGGTGGTCCAAAAACACTGGAGACTGAAGAAATATATTTAGAAGTTAAAAATATTTTCATAAAATAATTTTCGTTTCAGATTGATTTTAACCTGTATAACAGGATGTGTTGCTCTGCAGCTTCCCCCTAAAAATTAATAATCATACAATATAGGGACTATTCATTGAATTGACCTTGGAAGGATATTTCTAGCTTACTGTTTCCTTCTTTGTATTATTTATTTGTATTAGGTAAAATTTTGTCTCCATGTCTCACATAAAGAAGAAACAGAAATATAAACTATCAATGGAAAAGAACACTTCTCCAGGGTCATCTATTTGAAATTTTTTTAAAGGGAATTTCCTTCCTCAATTTTAATTATCTAGTAATAGCCTTTAGTTTTCTACTGTATCCACATAGTATTGCTACTCTCAGAGGTACAAGTTGAATTCAAATATCATTTCTCAAATAAATAGTGCTAACCATTAAATAGAACTTCTTAATTTATTTTCCAAGTTATTTTTAAAAGATGATAAAAATTTTAAACTATTGCATAAATATGACATGAAAGATGTGGATTAGGTCATGGTGTATGCTTCCTAAATAGCCATATAGAGTATTCATTTGGGTCTACTATGGCATATGTGATTTTATTAAAACATTTTTTTAATTGGAGGACAATTGCTTTACAAACTTGTGTTTATTTCTGCTGTACAACAATATGAATAAGATACAACTATATATATATATATGTAATTATATATATATCCCCTCTCTCATGAGTCTCCTTCCCCCATCCCATCCCACCCCTCCAGGTCATCACAGAGCACCAGGCTGGGCTCTGTGTTATATAGCAGCTTCTCATCAGCTATCTGTTTTACACATGATAGTGTGTATATGTCAGTGCTATTTTCTCAGGTCGTCCTCATGCATCAGTACAGTTCAGTTCAGTCACTCAGTTGTGTCCAGCTCTTTGCGACCCCGTGAACTGCAGCATGCCAGGCCTCCCTGTCCATCACCAGCTCCTGCAGCTTGCTCAAACTCATGTCCATTTAGTCAGTGATCCCATCCAACCATCTCATCCTCTGTTGTCCCTTTTCCTCCTGCCCTCAATCTTTCCCAGCATCAGAGTCTTTTCAAATGAGTCAGCTCTTCACATCAGGTGGCCAAAGTACTGAAGTTTCAGCTTCAGCATCGGTCCTTCCAATGAATATTCAGAATTGATTTATTTTAGGATGGACTGGTTGGATCTCCTTGCAGTCCAAGGGACTCCCAAGAGTCTTCTCCAACACCACAGTTCAAAGGCATCAGTTCTTCGGTGCTCAGCTTTCTTTATGGTCCAACTCTCACATCCATACATGACCACTGGAAAAACCATGTTTTTGACTATATGGACCTTTGTCGGCAAAGTAATGTCTCTGTTTTTGAATATGCTATCTAGGTTGGTCATAGCTTTTCTTCCAAGGAGCAAGCATCTTTTAATTTCATGGCTGCAGTCACCATCTACAGTGATTTGGGAGCCCAAGAAAATAAAGTCTGTCACTATTTCCATTGTTTCCCCATCTATTTGTCATGAAGTGATGGGACCGGATGCCATGATCTTTGTTTTTTGAATGTTGAGCTTTAAGCCAGCTTTTTCACTCTGGAACTTTCACTTTCATCAAGAAGCTTTTTAGTTCCTCTTCACTTCTGCCATAAAGGTGGTGTCATCCGAGTATCTGAGGTAATTGATATTTTTCCCAGCAATCTTGATTCCAGTTTGTACTTCATCCAGTCTGTCATTTTGTATATTGTACTCTGCATCTAAGTTAAATAAGCAGGGTGACAATATTCAGCCTTGATGTACTCTTTTCCTGATTTGGAACCAGTCTGTTGTTCCATGTCCAGTTCTAGCTATTGCTTCTTGACCTGCATACAGGTTTCTCAGGAAGCAGGTAAGGTGGTCTTAAAGAATTTTCCACAGTTTGTTGTGATCCACAGTCAAAGGCTTTAGCGTAGTCAATGAAGCAGAAATAGATGTTTTTATGGAATTCCCTTGCTTTTTCTATGATCCAGTGGATATTGGCAATTTTATGTCTGGCTCCTCTACCTTTTCTAAACCCAGTGTGAACGTCTGGAAGTTCTTGGTTCACATACTATTGAAGAATTGGAGAATTTTGAGCATTACTTTGCTAGCATCTGAGATGTGTACAATTGTGAAATAGTTTGAACATTCTTTGGCATTGCCTTTCTTTGGGACTAGAATGAAAACTGACCTTTTCTGACTAGAATGAAAACTGACCTCTTCCAGTCCTGTGGCCACTGCTGAGTCTTCCAAATTTGCCGGCATATTGAGTGCAACACTTTCACAGTTGTATCATCTTTGAGGATTTGAAATACCTCAGCTGGAATTCCATCACCTCCACTAGCTTTGTTATAGTAATGCTTCCTAAGGCCCACTTGACTTCAGTCTCCAGGATGTCTGGCCCTAGGTGAGTGATCATACCATTGTGGTTATCTGGGTCATGAAGATCTTTTTTGTATGGTGCTTCTGTGTATTCTTGCCACCTATTTTTAGTATCTTCTGTTTCTGTTAGGTCCATAGCTTTTCTGTCCTTCATTGTGCCCATCTTTGAATGAACTATTTCGTTGGTGTCTCTGATTTTCTTCAAGAGATCTCTAGTCTTTCCCGTTCTGTTGTTTTCCTCTATTTCTTTGCACTGATCATATAGGAAGGCTCTCTCACCTCTCCTTGCTATTCTTTGGAACTCTGCATTCAGATAGATATATCTTTCCTTTTCTCCTTTGCCTTTAGCTTCTCTTCTTTACAGCATATGTGATTTTAAATCTCTAAAAACTATCTAGCATCTTTGAAAGAACCATGTACATATTTTCTATCACCAGTAATTTAACACAGTAATAGAAATGTCCTTGAATATTCAGAACACACTGCCTGCAAGCCTCTAGTACTTCTTTTGTTGAGTATCAAAGGTATACCATTTTATTATCCTTATGTCTACTTTAAATGCTCCTCATTTGCCTTCAGTGTGCTTCTTGAATACAATCCTGTTTTACCAATTCAAGCTCCTATCCCACTGATACAATCTTCTGCATTTGGTTTATCTTCTTCCTCTTCAGTAAATGTGCTCCCCCACTCACCCCCGCCCCACTTCATTTCCTTGTTCTTGCCACCAGGAATGCATGCATTCTCCTTTACCTTCTACTTTTACTTGAGTGCATCTTTTCCAAAAAACTCTTCCTTAGTGTTTTAGTCCATACGGTGCTCTTGTTGTCATTTAATATTCGATTGTTCTAATTCCTGTTAACTAGTTTATTCTTATGCTTTTCTGTAAGCTCCACCCCTTCTGGCATTCTGAAATACATTGGAAGTTTCTCTGACAAATTTTGATTATTCATTGTTCGTTTTCATACAATTCAAATTTCTAGAAGCGCTAAGTCAACAAGTACAAGGAAAAACAAAGAAGAGGGGGTTTACTTGTTTGAAAAACTACATTCGCGATCCCTTTCCCTTATTTTGGAATATAGTTTCTAAATCTTTCTCATGCTGGCTACTAACAGGAATATCATTTCAAGTTTGGATCTGCTATTTCCCCCTCTTCCTTACGGTGCACAAGGTAATACAGTGGTTTTCAAATTTGCTTTTTAGGAAGGGTTTTTTGTCACACTCATTCTTACCCAGAATTTCAAATATGTGAAAGGGTTTCAGCACTTTTATTAAAGAACGTAGTGTGTGAGGGTTGAAGTGAAGTCCTGCCTACCTGACCCTTCCACAGCCCCACCAGTGGCTCCTGTGGCTCCTTGGAATTCTGAAGGCACCGTATAGAAACAGCAGAAACCTTTGTCTCGGCTCTGCTCTCTCTTTGTTCAGGCTTGTGCAAGTTTCCTCAACCTTAACAGCAATAAACTTGATCTTCAGAGACCACTCCTATGAACTGCAAAGTCTCACAATGCAAGCAGTACTCAAAACAAATGAAAGACTCAAGCCTAGTCTAGTGTATTCTATTATTGTTTTCAATCAACATTTTTAGATACTTTATTATAAAAAGAATGGTTGATATTTGATAAAAATTAGCATCAAGGATTGATTAAAGATTTGAACAATTCAGTGGGTATTTAGATTCTGGTTTGTACGTACCTTTCATTATCAGTAAATTTCAGTTTCGAAAATGCTACTTTGAGTTAGCATTTCAAAAAAGAAACCAAAGTGTGTATTCAACATTCACAACATCTAATCATCTGTATTCCTTCAAGGAAGCAAGCAGTGTAACATAGTGTTCCTACATAGAAACAATCTGGTATAAATATCAGTCAGATGTTTGCTTTGGCGGGTGTTTTCACTTAACAGAATGTGTGAAGAAATACACAAACCTAGTGTCAGGCAAATGCCATTGAAGAGTACTGTCATTCCAGTTAATAAAATATATTGGTGAAATTAGGCCATTCATTTTGGCTGTATTTAAAAAACTATTTCAACAGGGCACTGATTCATTTGTAAATGGAAAAAAAGTCAGGCAAAATACCAAAACAGTAAGTTCCATTTGATTCCGAGAAACCTGTTAAATAAACCATCTCTGCTTTTAACTGCAGAGTACTTAAATGTGCCTGCCAATGTCTGTAATTTTTTTTAGAATTCCTGGTTTCCCCATCAGATCAACTTGATTCAACTATCAATATAAAAGTCCTTTAGCTGTCAGTTAGGCCTGATCAAAACAACTTTTGAGACTACTAAATCTTTTTACCAAAACTTTTCATTTTACAAAATAAATTTATAATGTGAAAATCTAAATGAAAAACCCAACTCATCCAAGTGTGTATATATATGAATATATATGTAATTTTAGAAATATTTATTGCTAAATATAGTTATTTCTAATGAGTTAAACTTTGCAAATAAAAGTAATACAATTATAAAACTTACTGAAATTTTAATTTTTTACCATATAACCCTTATTACTGACAGGTTAAATAAAAATTTAAAAACACTTAAATTAATCAGTCTATGTACATTTTTATTCATTCAGTAAATAGTCATATCATGCTTTTTGTACAAGGAGATACAACCAGATAGGAACTGAGTACTAAGATTTTGTTTCTGGTACCCAGAAACTTGCAAACTACTGAGAGTCATAATGAGGAACTTCAGTATCAGGTAATTATCATCTTAATTGTATGCTGCTGCTGCTAGGTTGCTTCAGTCGTGTCCAACTCTGTGCGACCCTATAGATGGCAGCCCACCAGGCTCCCCCGTCCCCGGGATTCTCCAGGCAAGAATACTGGAGTGGTTGCCATTTCCTTCTCCAATGCATGAAAGTGAAAAGTGAAAAGTGAAGTCGCTCAATCGTGTCTGACTCTTAGCAACCCCATGGACTGCAACCTACCAGGCTCCTCTGCCCATGAGATTTTCCAGGCAAGAGTACTGGAGTGGGGTGCCATTGCCTTCTCCGCTTAATTGTATAGGCAAATACTTTAAATTATCACTTTAAAAAAATGTTGAAAAGCAAGTAAGTTCTGAAAATGAATCAAAGGGGAACAGTTTTGCCTGAAGAAGCAGTGAGAGATTCCTGGTCATGCTTTCTCTCCCTTTTCCCATAGAACCAACATTAACCAGCTTTAAAAGCTATAGGTTATAAACAAACAAAAAAAGTTTCTGGTGAGGGTGAGGAGAATGATTTTGACTTGGGAAAGCCCGATGGAGAAGGGAAGAGTAAAGATATAAGAAAGAAATGGAACTAATATACACTGAGTACCTAGCAACTGAACTTTTGTGTCTACTATGACACTCTCGTTTCTGCTTAAAGGGACCCAGTTAGAAAGCAATTGAAACCACTGAGGTATAAGTAGGAATAGAAGATGAGCAAATAGGATTTCTTATCTTGCTCCATTTAACTCTGTCCCAATTGGCCAGTCCTTGAGGGAAGAATAGAAACTAATATAAAATGTTAAATAAGATTTTCTTTCATGTATTCATGCCTTGAATTTAGTGATCATCAATGTTTTTATTTGGTTTAATTAAGCTATAAGTTACAAGGGAAGCAGATAAATGTAATGCTCAGAAGAGATATTATGAAATGAGTTTTTGCAATAGATACTACCCGTGAATATAACTGCTACTGATAAGGCCCACAAGAAGTGTAATATAACCATGAAAAGACACTTGAAAGTAAAAAGATATTGAGTTTGGAGTCTTTAAGGGAAAGAACCCGTTATTTTTCAATAGCTAAAATATATCAAAATAAAACCCCAAAGCAAAGCATTCTGACAGTTAAAATGTTGTAGTTTCATTTTTATTTAAAAGCAGTCTCTAACTATACATTTGTGTTTCATTTATCTACATCAGTTCTTTATTTTATGTTCCAAATAAATTTCCCTCAAATATCTAGCAATAGTAAATGGGAATCTGGTTCTTCCTATTTCTTCAAAGTTAAATATCTTAAGAGTAGAAAGACAAGAGGCAGGCAATAATTTGAAGTTATGTATGCCTTCCAGAGACTCTAAACTTAGTTCATTTTTATATTTAACTAGTGAGAATCTGTTATCACTGGTACATTTTTACATCACATATCATAGAATTAGAGTGCATCTTGTCTGAAGACGAGGTTTCTAAGAAAAGAGCCAGATATTTGTGTTCAAGTGTAAAACTCTCTGGTAAGAAATGATGACCAAAAGTAAATCAGCCTTAGTGCATATTTTAAAAATAAGAATTATTTGATAATTGCTTCTGTTAAGAGCTAGTTACATGCCAGCTAACCTAAAATATTGATAGGAAAGGACTTGCATGTCATACTAAATCACAACTGTATTAGTTCCCTTTAAGAGCAAACATTTTTTGAACTTCTCTGGTTCAGGCTAGACACAGCAATATCAACAAATCAAAATTCCCATAGTTATTTTATTGCCAACATGCCTATCTCAGTATGCTGCTTCCTATATTATAAAGTAATAGCATTAAATGCTGTGAAATTTCCATATTTTACTTCTTGTGGTATGCAAATTCCTCACAGAAACTGTACATATAATGTTCAGACATTATTAATTTTGACAATAATCACAAGTTTTAATTTGGCTATTTAAATATGGTTCTTAAGGAAAAATTGCTATAGAACAGGATCTGAAAAAAAATTTTTTTCATTGAGAGGCCAGATAGTAAACGTTTTAGGAATTTATGAGCCTAGTGTTCTCTTGTCACTAGTCAGTCCTGCCGCTGCACCACAAACGGAGCCATACGCAGTGTGTAAGTGACTGAGCAGGGGTGCCTTCCAATAAAACCGCATTTTCAAAAGCAAGCGCTGGGCCAGATTTGGCCTCTGGGCCATAGTCCACTGACCACTGTAATAAGACATATAAACATATATAAGATGATTGAACCCCCCTATATTTAATATGCATTATATATTATTAAATATATTGACATTTGTGAGGATCAAACAAACCCATGGGGAAGGACTTTAAACACTAAAATATTGATCAAAGGGTACAAGTGTTTAAGGTAAGTAAGTCTTGGGGACCTAATGTATAATGTGGTGATTATTGTTAATAATACTGTATTATATACTTGCTAATTGAGTAGATATTAAAAGTACTTACCACAAAAAAATGGTAATTATGTGATTTCTAGAGGTATTAGCTAACAGCAGGGGTGGTAATCATTTTGCAGTGTACTCTAAGCACCAAATCAACATGTTGTACACCTTAAACTCACACAATGTTAAATGTCAGTTGTATCTCAATAGAACTGAGAAAAAGACTAGAAGCATCTCCATCTATAAGTGAAAGGCACTATGATTTTGACCAGGAAGTATTCAGATATTAATATGTGAAATGAGCATTATCTGTTGTGGTTATCTAGTCATTATGTCCAACTCTTTTGCAACCCCATAGACTGTAGCCTTCCAGGCTCCTCTGTCCATGGGATTTCCTGGGCAAGAATACTGGAGTGGGTAGCCATGGGATCTTCCTGACCTGGGGATCAAACGAATCTCCTTCATTGGCAGTTGGATTCTTTAACCACTGAACCACCAGGAAAGCCCATCTGGCTGTAAACATATCAGGACACCTTTTCTAATAGTATAGTCAGCGAGAATTACTTCATGTTTCTAACACTTGGGAAGATTTGGAAGTATGTCTTATTTATGATCTTCTATTATGGTTAATTCTATTATAAATAGGAATTATGTTTGAAACTAATTTGGCATTTTGGGACTTTGTATTTCAAATACATGGAACCAGCAATATCTCTTTTTTTCTACACCTAAAAACTAAGGTACTGATTTTTTAAATGAAATATAGTCTCATTATAATATAAAATCAGTATCATTGCCATATGATTATTTGGAATGAGGAAATTAGGGGAAAAAAGAAATGAGCTGAAGAAGTGACAGTATCAGCACTGTTGCCATGGGAAGCTGATGTCACTCTCATGTGGAAAAGTGTAGAAAATGTGAATCTACATGAAATTCTCCATGTTAAGTGGGAAATATAAATTCTGACCTAGCTAGACAAAGATACTCCTTTCAATTATTTTAATGTAAAGACTGTTTAGATTAAAAATTGTGATTTATCCATAATAAGTTATCCATACTAGATTAAGGACAATTTATTATGGATTGAAGAGGGGTCCCCTGGTGACTCAGATGGTGGACTCCGCCTGCAATGCTAGAAGACCCACTTCAACCCCTGGGTCAGGAAGATTCCCTAGAAAAGGAAATGGCAGCCCACGTCAGAATTCTTGCCTGGAGAATTCCACAGACAGAGGAGCCTGGTGGGCTATAGTCACAAGAGTCAGACATAACTGAGCGACTAACACTTTCACACATTCAATAGACTGAAATATTCAGATTGCAGTGACAGATGACTCACAGATTTATTACATTAAAATGTTTCTGCTTCAAAGACAACCAAAAAACTGCTTCCGAGTTTTAGAGAAATATGTTTCGGTATTTTCAGAGTCTCAGTGTAATCTTAATTGCATAAATTATGATACCACATTAAGTGTTCTTAGGAATAACTATCATACTTTAGAGAGTGATGACTTTAAAAATATCTTGTAATAATATTACATAATCTAAGGAAACATTTCCAGTTAAGCAGGTGCATATTACATAATTTGCATTTTTAGAACATATAAGGGGAGACAAGAGTGTTTCAAAAGATAGGGGAACTAACAATTCCAGTAACATCATCACTCATTTGAATTAAGATCAAAACTAGACAAGTTAGTGCTAATCAGATGTTTTTCTGACCTATATAAAATGATTCAGCTCTCCCACATCTAGTTACTAGTGAAAAAAATTTATGAATTATTTGCTCCAGGTTTGAGAATGTTCTCTCTAGATTCTCAAGCAGATATGAATTTGATGCATACTTCTGTATTAGTACTTATCATATTACTTCATAGATATTTTATATTTGTGCACATAGACATTCCTAGTGCTTAACACAGTGTTGGACACTCAGTCACATTTTATTGTTTAAATTGAATTAAAGACTACACCACAGGAGTTCTCCTGTCACTGATATTAATAATATTAACAACGTGAAGATGGATGATTGCTCAATTTGCTGGCTCCATGCAAATTACTTTTCTATAGACTATCCGGGGAGTCGTTAGATGGACAAAGTTGTCTTTCAGAGTAAGAAAGGTACTGTGTTAAAATTTCCTAAAGTGCCCAAGTACCTTAGATTTTAATTACTTCTTAATAAATGGTTTCAGTAGTAAACTTGCGCTATTAGGACCCACTATTATTTTGAGATAGTCTACTGTTAGGCGTAACAGAGAAGAAAATGGCAACTCACTCCAGGATTCTTGCCTGGGAAATCACATGGACAGAGGAGCCTGTCCTCTGGCTAAAGTCCGTGGGGTTGTAAAAGAGTTGGACCTGACCTAGTGATTAAACAACAAAGGCTGTTAGGAGTAAAGATTAAAGAGGTCCTAAGCCAACACGTCTCTGTAGCCCACCTGTAGGAACAAAGATGCTCTATAGATGATCTACTGCTGTAAGAATGGTTAGATTGAAACACCAAAATTAGTGTATTTTCTTCATACAAGAAATCAGGAAGATGTTTTTCCTTTAGAAACAAAGAAATTGTAACATATAATTCTAATGCAGATAAGTCTCCTCAGGGAAGAATACCTGGAAGAGGGAAGTGGCAATTTCTCTCAATCGTTTATGAGGTCATTTTCCCTGTAAAATATACACTACCCGTAGACAGATCTGCCCTCGCCAGGCCTGAGGCATACATTATATTTAAAAGTATTTTGACTTATGCCTCAAAATGAACGAGTACTAAACTGTCCATCTAAGGGTACTGAATGGGGCCTGTGCATTGCATACAAGCATTGGTGCTGCCTCTTCGTGACGCGTATTTTCATGACTGGCAGAAAAGAACAACTTCAGCTTCTTCCCCTTAAAACCAGGCCCCAGCCCTACCCCAAACTCCACATTCCTGATGAGCTGATCTGTTGTAAATACTGAATGTTTTGTGTCTTCTCTCATAGCCTTGTGGTACCTTCTCGTGCTGAGCATCCTCTCCACTCCGTGGTCTTCCGTTTCCTCTGCTCAGGACACTCTCCACCCCACCAAAGCCCAGGATCTAATTCCTGTCCACATTTCAAGGCCCGATTTAGCTGTAAACCGCTGTAGACGCCATCCCCAGTCCTTCCAGATGAGTTAAGCATCCTTTTACCCGTGCTTCTGGAGCACCTGTGCAGAACTGTCCATTCATCGTGTGTTTTTCTCTCTTTTAATAGTTAACTGTGATGACAATGTCTGCTCCATTAGCTTGTCTCTAGTAACACAAAAGCAAGGAGGCAGCGTGGAGAAAGAGCTAAGATTTTGGAGTTTGTTGAGGCTGTGGATTGTAGTGTTACTTTAGGCAAACTGCAATCTCTCTATGGCTTGATTTCATAATTTGTAAAACAGATATAATACTGTCTACTTTGCAGCATTCTTAATAACCTTTCAAATGCATACTTGCTGCCATTTTTTAAGTACTTTGCCTGCATTATCCCACTTATTCCCCAGCACAACTCTGTGAGGTACATAGTTTTATTATTTATTTTCTATAGTTAACAAAACTGAAACATAGAAAAATTAAGTAACTTACCCACAAATACCTGGCTAATAAAGGCATAACCAGGATTTGAACCTGGGTGGGCTGACTCCGGGGCATTTATAAGTTCTGTGTTGAATTTCCCTTTACATTAAAATTCTAGAGTGTCGTTCAATTAATTGGTTGCCAGTTCTACTATATATCATACAGATATTGTATTTGAGGATCTTTTCAGCTTTTAGGAAGTCTCACATGTCCCACAGAGGATCCCCCGTGTCTCAGCAGTAAAGAATCCTGCAGTGCAGGAGCCACAGGTTCGACCCCTGGGTCGGGAAGATCCCGTGCAGAAGGGCACAGCGACTCAGTCCGGTATTCTTGCCTGAAGGATCTCATGGACAGAGGAGCCTGGCAGGCAATGCTCTACAGGGTTGCAAAGAGTTGGATACTACTGAAGCAACTTAGCATGCACACATCTCACAAGGCTTTCTATTTAAAGTATACTTAAAGTAAATTGTATAGATTGAAAAAAGATTGTAATAAGGGCAAGTCCTTCTTAAAACATGTTTTTAAGGTATGTTATTCCAATTTAAGGAGCAGTATCAAATATTGAATATTTACAGTTTCTTGTGTTAACTCTTATCTTTTCTAATAGGCTTTAATCAAATTCTTGCTTCATTTCTATCTGATCTTGATATTAAATGCTCTCATGTGAGATATTACCTCCTTAGACTTCCAGAGTATCCTAGTGTGTCTAGGAGGCCACAGCCTCTCTCAGACAGGAGGCCAAATCATTCTGCTTTCTACCCTTTTTATTCCCTTTGTCAATGTATTTTTTCTAAAAATCTATTTCCACAGTTGTTTGTTCTTATTCCTGTTTGCAGAAAAAGATGATCTCCCAACAGATCTATAGATATGAGATTAAACAAACTCTGTTAAGACTCAAAACTCTCCTTACATTAAAATTCTCAGTTCTAAACTGTCCGTCTTCTATTTCAAAACACAGCGATTTAACTTTTCTTGATGGGATCAGAGAGTTGTGGTGGGTCTTGAATGTGCAGGGTATGTTTGCAGAAAAAGATGATCTCCCAACAGATCTATAGATATGAGATTAAACAAACTCTGTTAAGACTCAAAACTCTCCTTACATTAAAATTCTCAGTTCTAAACTGTCCGTCTTCTATTTCAAAACACAGCGATTTAACTTTTCTTGATGGGATCAGAGAGTTGTGGTGGGTCTTGAATGTGCAGGGTTTAGACTTCATCCTGTATTCCTTGAAAAACTACTTATGATACAGAAGCATGGTATAAAATGCTTTACAGAGATCCAGCAGGCAGGTTTTGGGGGAACTTGTTAGAGAATTGAGACTGTAGGTGAACAGAGGATTGCAATATTGCAACTGCAGGATGTTTTCACTTGGGGAGGGGCAGAGAAAAGTCAGAGGGTTACTTTTGAAAAAGAATGTGAGGCAAGAATCCACACACTGTCTGAGAGGAGAAAGGAATGCAGGAAAAGAAGGAACAGGAAGAGCAAGGGGTTTCTCTGTTGTAGTAATAAAACTAGGTGACCAAACAAAGGATGCTGTAAACAGAGATGGAGAACGCTGATTCTGGCAGCAGGTGTAGGGAGTGGTGTAGGGTGGTAGGCAGGCGACAGGAAGAGGGATGAGTAATTCAGCTATAGCCTGTTTCATGCAAAGGCAGTACAAATGTGTCTTATATGTTACATACAAGATTCTTTGTGCTGAAATGAATATATTCTAAGGACCCCAAAGACTTATTCTTAAATTCTCTTTCTCTTAAGTAATTTCTAAATCATTAAAAACATGTCATTAATTAAGAAAAATCGGACATTTAATTTAGTCATATAAAAAACTGACAGTGCTTTTTGATTGTCCAGCAAATATTGAGACACTTCACATAATACTTCTTTCTAGAATGACATGTTTTAAAAATGATTTCTCAAATATTCCACTGACCTAAAATAGTCCTTTCATAGTATGTGCTCTGCCAAGTGAATGAATGAATGAATGAATAAGAGTATATAACCAGTGGGGAGTTATTTTTAAACTGTATGTTGTTGTTCAGTTATTAAGTCATGTCCACCTCTTTGCAACCCCATGGACCACAGCATGCCAGGCTGCTGTATAAAGGAGATCAAAAATAAAGCTGTCAGTTTGGAGCTATCCCTAAATCAGTGACATTTAGTCAAGGAAACTCTAAGGGAGTGAGAGCCAGTGAGAAAAGGGCACAGGGTATGGGAATATATCTTGTATTAAAGCCAAATTTGAGATATAGAGAGAAGAGTGAGAGCCAAGCCAGAAGGTTGAGTAGGGTCACAGAAATGAGAGGGTACACAGAATAAAGGATGGACTCTGGTGATAAATGCAATTGAAGATCTAGGAGCGGGAGAGCTAGAAAAAGTTGTCGTGTGTGCATTCCAGTGGAAAAGCCAGTGAGTAGGAGAGGATGGAAATTTATGCTAAAATAACAACACTGGATATCGACGTAAAGAAACTGTATTACACAGTCAGGCTTTTGGCATTTGCCCCACACCCACAATTTACGATGTTGGTTTGGTTCGCAAATACAGGTAATTACAGATCAGCGCTCACCTTCATTCTGCGCCCTGATGATTACATATATATACAGCTTGCTGAAATGCTCAGTGCAACTGACCATGTATCATTGTGCCAATCACAATTCAGGATCTTTTCTTTATTTGCCAGGTATTGTTTGAGCGTGAAAAAATAAAACCAAGTGACGCAAGTAGCTTTTCAGTGGCTGTACTATTTGCCAAAGCTATGATTGGATAAGGTCCAATACCTTTAGGACAGGCCCAGACATAAATTTAAAAAGCAATGTGTATTTTGAAAGAAACTTCTAGAAAAAAAAAAATCACATGATTTCATCATTTTAATTGACTTTATAAGTCAGAGCCCAGCCCTTCATTTACAGTGAGAAACTGAATGCCAAAGGAGGTTGAATGGCCTGTCCAAGTTCAGCAGACTGGCTATTGGCAAAGTTAGGACCAAAGTCAAGTGTAATTCTTATTCCCAGGGCCCTGCTCCTTTTATAAGCCATGCTGCCTTCATGTGAATTCACAAACTCTCTGTTGCCAACAGTTTTAGCTCTGACATAGTCTAAAAATACCTTTTTTTCTGTTTAAAGCAATCTAATTACAAGACAAGCAAGTACCTTTAGTGTCTGAGACTCTCTGAAATTAACATCTACTATTCCAAACTGAGTCTTGGTAGGGAAAGTTTTAACCAAATATTTAATATCAGGTGCTTAAAACAAATTAGTTCAGTTGAACCACTTCCCATATTTTATCTGCCTGTTGTTAGGTTTCACAGGTTAGAAACTAGAAAATACTTTATCTTTTCCATGAGGACTTTGAAATGGCTTTAATGATTAATACAATTCATATTTAAGAATGAATATCTTTTTAATACACGTCATTTTGCAGTGAGGTAACATTAGCTCAAGTTCCTGTTAGAGAAAGCCAGTTTCCATTTTCTCTCTCTCTCACCCTCTTGATCTTTGTCCTTGACAAGGAAAACAGTTCCCTAAAGATATTAATTACGTGTGATATTTTTTTAACTGTGCTCTCTGAACTGTGTGTTAAAATGAAAGTGGGGCTTCCCTGGTGGCTTAGAGGGTAAAGAATCTGCCTGCAATGCAGGAGCCACAGGAGACAAACATTCAATCCCTGGGTTGTAAAGAACCCCAGGAGAAAGGAATGGTGACCCACTCCAGTATTTTTGCCTGGAGGGTTCCATGGACAGAGAAGCCTGGTAAGCTATAGTCCATAGGGTCACAAAGACTCAGAAACAACTGAGCAACTAACACTTTCACTTTCTAAAGTGACTGTGGAAGGCACTATGTCATCCCATGCAAAAATGCTTATTGTCAATGGCAAGAACACTATCTGATGTGGGTTTGTTTGGTTTTCATCAGTATTTACAGTTTATATTTAATTTTATTTTTCACAAGACCCCCTCATTTCAGTTCAAACTAACATTGAACTGTACCTTAGCAAAACAACCCAAAGTTGATCCAGTATACACACACAGACACTCTATAGTCCTTTTGCAAATGTCAGATACCTGTGATACCTGCGATGAAAGAAAACCTGATACTCATATTCTTAAAGATTCATCTCTAGAGCCTATCTGAACAGAGGGAAGACCCACATAAGTACTATAATATAGTGACAAAAAAGACAGTTTAAAGTAAGAGCTGACCTATTTTCCAGTTGTTTTTTAGGACTCCTAAGGTTTTCCACAGTTCACTGCTTAAGTGGTCATGAGGTTACATAGGCCAAGTGAACATGCAGAGGAGTGTGACGAGCCAGATAGGTTCTGGCAGAAACCATCCTTTGAGAGCCTTGGAAAGGCCAGGAGAGGTAGACGCAAGGCTGGGATGGGCACGAGATTGTTATACTTTAGGCTGGCATCCAGGGAAGCCAGAAGAGGTAAGGCACAGCTGACTAGAGCTGTGGTTCCAGGTAATCAAGCCCCAGAGCCCAGGAAGTCAGAGCATGTTGAAAAGAAAGGTTCTGGAGAACACGTGACACTTTGCTCTTTCTGCTGTGTGTGGCCATCACAGGTCCCTGATTATTGATCACCACCAGAAGGAGGTTAGAAGTCTGTTCAGCAATTCTGCCTCTCCCTAAAGCAAAGGAGCCAGGATTACATAGTGCATATAATTTTTCCATTTTAGATCATAGGTTACTGGCTTCCTTCTTTCACATATACTGGTAGCCTTGAAAGGAAGTTACTGACTATGTATAACTATTACATTCTTTATATGCCAGTCACAGCTAATAAGATTTAAATCTGTGATATATATATAAATATGGGGAAACAAAAATATCAATAAAATGACAGTGTAATTAGTAGGTGGTCCATCATTTCACAAATTGTATTCTCTTGGGCAGGTTATATAAGCATGTTGATTCTCATTTTCTTCACTTAGAAGACTTAATTCCATATAGTATACCAAACACTAATCCAATAAAACAGTCATCTCTGGGCCATAGTGAGTACTTGATTAAATTACATCCATTAATTCACTTATTCTTTTGTTGGCCATCAGATGCTTCTAAGGACCCTACTATGGGCCACTCTGAATTCTAGATTCTGGGAAGAGGGTGGTCAGCCAGTTTAATGTCCTTGTCCTCGGGCAGCGTATACACTTTCTCACTTCCTCTGTTTATTCACGTAGACCAGTTACCCACTTTCTTCTTCACATAGTAACAACATGTTTGAGAACATGATTATGTGTAAGGAAACCTACAGATAGTCATAATGATCATGATCCAGGGTGTGGATCACTTAAAATATCAGGAAAATACCTGGTCTCATTTCAAATTCTGGCAAATCAGATCATAGCAGATTAAACTCAGTAGTTCAAGTTGTCCAAGATTAAATACAATGTTAACCTGAGTGGTTCACATATGTGTATATGTAATATCTGCTCAAACATCTGATTCATTTTACCAAGGATTACTTAACTGCATCTTATATAACTTAGTGGCGTCTCCCATTATCTAGACACAAGTCTTTGACTTCTCCACTTCTGAAATAGACTCTAGCTGAAACATCATCTCTCAGAAAAATAAAAAACCACGTTCACACACACAAAAAATGATCTTATTCACATGCTTCATTTTATTGATCATCTCCTTTCATGTTACCATTCCACTAAATTAAATATAGTTAGGGCTTTTTTTCTTCAAAAGATTAAAGACTGAGCTTTTGTTATCTCTATTTGTTAAAATATTCAGCAGCTCCTGAGATTAAAGGCTGTGAAATTTTAAGAAATTCTCTTCCAGAGTGCATACAAGAGAGCAAGGGCATTCAAGGTAATAGACTGTGAAGATACCAAAACCTAGCTGAAGGGACGCTCGCTGAAGGAGGCTCCACGCATCGGTTTCCTGCTGGACTCCGCAGAAAATAATCCTCCTCATTTTCCCTCAGGCAGAGCAGTGCATTAAGAAGTGAGGTGAAACTGATCCTTCTGTAGGTGGATGAGAGAAATGACAGCTTTCTAGGCCTTTCTAAAAGGGGCTTCAATCTCATTCTTTTATATTTGATCATTATTGGAAGTATTTCGATGTCCACAGTCAGTTAATTGTTGAGTGCACCTAATGACAAATCTATTGGATTGCTCATCCTTTCAGATCATCCATAGGGTTGTACCCTCCCTTGATACATGAGTATATTTCAAATATTTTTTAAAATAAAATAAATATTTTTTAATATTTTAAAAGATACATAGGCAACAAACCTTGGCATGCACGCACACACACAGTATTGCTCTTTGATTCGGCAAGAAGGGCATCTGTTCTGGGCCTTCTACTTCAGAAAAGCTCTCTGCCCTTCCTCTGACTATCACCCTTCGCACAAGACAAAGAATCAGGAACTAAAAGGGATGGTGCCTACCCTGTAAAGATTGAACCATGTCTCTCTGCCTTCTCTAGTTACTGGAATTCCAGACTTCCCCACCCAAAAGGCCCCATCCTGCTTAGTTTCTTCCCCAGTCCCCAGGCATGGGTTGTTGCATGAAACATCCCTAAGCCTGAGGGAGGCCCAAGAGGCAGCTGTCTGCAAGGGATCTGATATGCATATGTGAGTAGATGTGGCCACCTGCTACTCTTGAGCCTTCTCATCTTATGGGGAGGAGCTGGGGATGGGAAGAGAAGGGTGGGGCCCTTGGGCTGTGGGCTGTTAGGCAGGCTCTTCCAGGATCTCCACTCTTTAAACATGAAGCTCCAAGGTTATCAAAGAATTTTAGAAAGTTTTAAAAAATATTTGTTTATTTGACTGCACCAGGTCTTAGTTGCAGCACGTGGGACCTTTTTAGTTGTGTATGAGTTGTGACATGTGATATCTACTTCCCTGACCAGGGTTTGAACCGGGCCCCCTGCATTGGGAGTGTGGAGTCTTAGCCACTGGACCACCAGGGAAGTCCATTCAAAGAATTTTAATTTTAACTTGAGGCTTCCCTGGTGTTCAGCAATAAAGAATCTGCAATAAAGAATCTGCCTTCAGTGCAGGAGATGGAGGAGACTTGGGTTCAATGTCTGGGTGGGGAAGATCCCTTGGAGAAGGAAATAGCAACCCACTTCAGTATTCTTGCCAGGAGAATCCTATGGACAGAGGAGCCTGGCGGGCTACAGGCCATGCAAACATGGCACAGCAAAGATTTATTTTTAAGGTAGGAGGAAAGAGCATACTTTATTTGAAGATACTAACCATGTTTTATATTAATGTTTTTATATGTGGCCTTTATGTGTACTGGTTTTCAAGTCCCACAAATGTTTCAAGTTCCACACAAAGGGACTGTATGTGAGTGTGTGTGTGTGTGTATGAGTTAATTTTCCTTAACATTTCTGGAATGTGAATTTCCAAGAGCATGACAAAAAAATCTCTAAGTTTTATAAGGTATGCTTCAGACTGATTTCATAGTGAATCCACATTACTTTGGATTGCTTTTCCCAACATGTCTCAGCAAAACATTATACAGCCTGATTAAACAAAGCTTCATTCCCACACAGCTCCACCTTCCTTACTTGGCAAAGATGTAATCTGGTAACACCCTTTCAAGACTACCATTCCAGCCACATTCAAAGGAAAATAACCATTAGGACTCAATACAATATTTGTTTTGTTTTTAAGGTGAATTCTGTTTCTAACCATAGGGCAGGTAAAACCAAAGGAAAAAAAATCCCTAAAAAAATAACATACTTTAAACTTTTCTTCCCCCTCATTTTCTCCTTTTTTTTTTTTTTTAACAAAAGCTTTTTGAATTAAAGAAAACTAAGAAACCAAACAAAATTGAACCCCATGGGATCATTCTGATATTTATCTCCCTTTTACTTCCAGGCCATAATAGTAATTCATCAGTAAATATTTACTGAGATCCCTCCAGCCCAAGGATATGCTCCTAGGTGTTGGCATTCAACAGAGGTATAACCCAGTGTGGAAATTAAGGCAAAAGAAATGCTAGGCAAGAGGAAAGTGTTTTAATGTGAGTTTGAGGGCAGGAAGGATTATTTTAGGTGGTGGGTAGGAATGAATAAGGGCTTCCCTGGTGGTTCAGATGGTAAAGAATCCACCTGCAGTACAAGTCTCCTGGGTCTGATCCTGGGTAGGGAATATCTCCTGGAGACGGGAATGGCAACCCACTCCAGTATTTTTGCCTGGGAAATCCCACAGATAGAGGAGCCTGGTGGGCTACATGTAGGCCATGGAATCACAAAGAGTTGGACATGACTGAGTGACTAAAACTGTAGAAATGAATATATTTGGTGAAAAGGCAAAAGGGTATTTCATAACTGCGTTTTAATTTAGGGCATTCTGGAATATTCCAAGTTTAAATATTGAAAATATCAAAACACCTTACTTTCACATATCTAGGCCACTTAAGATTTGCCAACTGCCTAAAGTAACCCAAAACAAAAATCACAAACATGGTAAGAAGGAATAGAGAAAGGTTGGGCCATTGATTTTCAGGGCATTACTGTCAAAAAGATGACTTTTAAAGAAAAGTATTAGCAATGTCTATAACTTTACAGACATTGAAATTTTGCATTAAAATTTTCATAGCAAATATAAGTTCTGTTTGGTTATTGTTATTCAGTGGGAACATAGCATATAGGCAACAATGATTTGCTAACATTAACTCCACTGAGTCATTAAATTAGCACAGCCATATGTGGCATAGATGACAGACTGACCCCATGATACACACCCAGTGTGGCATAGCTGATGATGCTCAAAGTAGGCTGTTCATAAGCCACCTATTTTCCTCAACATACAGCTCCTTGGAATTCAGTTACCCTGGTGACATTCACTACATTCCGTATTGTCAGAATACAAGCATACAAGCATAGTTATAAATTACTGAGGCCTGACTAACTATCTTTAATTACTCAAACCATTACCAAGTCCCTGTTGAAAGTTCTGAGCCATAAATATGGTCCATAAATTACAGTTTAGGAAATATCACCAAGGCATTCAGTTACGTCTGCTCAATTGGATTGAAGTTGCAACATTAGAAACTGGGCTTCATCGGATGTGAAATGTAATATAAGAAAAGTTTGGGAGTGATTTGTTGTTTTTGTCTTAGTTTTAAATTTATCTAGTTTTTGAAACATCCAAACAGAATCTTCTTAGGTATGGTACAATATATAATCAATTATGGCAAAATGTTTTTAGACAAGAAACTGTATTGAAATAGGGATGTATATAGAAATTATGCTCTTGGCATTAGAATTACAGAGGGAGGGAGAAAATCTGAACTCAGTCCCAGGCTTCTCAGCTAGTAAAGAGTTCACCTGCAATGCGGGAGATCTGGGTTTGATCCCTGGGTTGGAAAGATCCCCTGGAGAAGGGAAAGGCTACCCACTCCAATATTCTGGCCTTGAGAATTCCATGGACTATCTAGTTCATGGGGTCGCAGAGTCAAACATGACTGAGTGAATTTCAGTTCACTTCACTTCAAGCCTATCCCATCTCAGGTCACTGCACTTGCTTCTCCTAGTGCATGGAACACTCTGCCTTAGCACATCTGCACTGATAGTTCCCCAAAGCCTTCCAGTTTCTGGGTAAATATTGCCTTAACCAAAGAGATTGCTCACTCTTTCTGCCTCACTCTCTACTCTCTTCCTCCGGCTTTCATTTTTTTTTTCTTAATAGGTATCAACACTAATACTTCACATATTATATATTTAATTAGGGGTATTTTGTTTTTGTTTTTGCTGCTTCTCTCTAGAATGTATTTTTTGTTTATTACTGTAAGCTCAGCATTATATCCATACCACATAGTAGACACTCAATAAGTTTTTCTGGAGGAAATAAATGGATGAATTGCAGACATATTGTAGGTCAGGATTAATTACTTGTAGCAGCTCCTACCCATAATAACCTTATATATATTAAATTATATATTTACTTTGGGAAAGAGAAATGCATCCAAACATCTGATGTACTCAACAGAACAAAAGTCATAAAATATTCAAAAGCGAGAAGAGACACAGTATATACAAATCTACAGAACAAAACACTGAGAGCTGAAGTTTCTCAGAGTTGCATTTGCTTCCTAGGTTACTCAGTAACAGATAGCTAACATAACTGCTAACTTAACAGCTTCCCAGTGTATGGTTTAAAAGCATACGCAGTTTCAAAAAAGTGTGTTGGGATAACTGGATACCCACATGAAACAGAATGAAGTTAGATACCCACTTTACACCATATACAAAACTTAATCAAAAGTTAATTTAATCTTAGACCTTAAGAGCTAAAATTATTAAACTCTTAGGAAAAAAAAAGTGAAAGCAAACCTTTGTGATCGTAGCTTAGGCAATATTTTCTTGGATATGACTCCAAAGAAATAAGCAAGACAAGAAAAACAGAAAAACCAAACTTTCTCAAAATTAAAAATTTTGTACTTCAAAAGAAACTGATAAAACAAAAAAAAGGAAGAGACAACTCACAGAATGGGAGACTATATTTGTAAATCATGTATCTGAAAGTTTATATCTAGAATATATAAATAAATCATAACAATAGTTAGAAAAACACAAATAACAATAAAAATGGGCAATGGATGTGAATAGACATTTTCCCAAGGAAGATATACAAATGGCCAGTAAGCACATGTAAAGAAGCCTGGAAAATCCCATGGACAGAGGAGCCTGGTAGGCTACAGTCCATGGGATCACAAAGAGTCGGACACAGCTGTGCGACTTCACTTTCACTTTCAAAGGTCTGGAGAAATCGGAATACTCATACCTTGCTGATGGGAATATAAACTGGTGTAGCCACTTTGGAAACAGTTTGGCCTTTTCTCAAAATGTTAAAGGTAGAATTATCATACCAATAATTCTACAACAAGGTATACAAGCAAGAGAACTGAAAACATATGTTCGCCTCAACATGTGTACTAATGTTCATAGCAGCAATATCCACAATAGACAAAAAGTGGAAACAACCCAAATCTCCATCAACTTGTTTATGGATAAACAATGGTGGCGCATTCATGCAATGGAATACTATTTGGCAACAGAACTGAAAACATATGTTCGCCTCAACATGTGTACTAATGTTCATAGCAGCAATATCCACAATAGACAAAAAGTGGAAACAACCCAAATCTCCATCAACTTGTTTATGGATAAACAATGGTGGCGCATTCATGCAATGGAATACTATTTGGCAACAAAAAGGAATGAAGTACTGATATATGCTACAACATGGAGGAAGCTTGGAAACATTATGCTTAGATGAAGGATGCCGCTCACCAAAGGTCACATATTGTATGATTCCATTTGTACAAAAAAGGTCAGAATAGGCAAATCTGTAGAGCCAGAAGGACTTCCCTGGTGGCTCAGACGGTAAAGTGTCTGCCTCCAATGCGGGAGACCTGGGTTCGATCCCTGGGTCAGGAAGATCCGCTGGAGAAGGAAATGGCAATCCACTCCAGTGCTATTGCCTGGAAAATCCCATGGACAGAGGAGGCTGGTGGGCTACAGTCCATGGGGTCGCAAAGAGTCGGACACGACTGAGCGACTTCACTTTCACTTTATAGAGCCAGAAAATAGATGATTTGTTACTTAGTGCTGGGTTGGGGTAGAGGGAGTGGCGATAGGGAATTACTGCTGATAGTTCTTTTGGGGGTTCTTTTGAGGATGATGAGAATTTGAAAATTAGATAGTGGTGACAGTTGCACAGTTCTGAAAATATACTAAAAATCACTCAACTCTACCCTTTAAATAAGGGTGAATTTTGTAGCATGTAAATTGTATCTGAATAAAGCTATTAAAAAAGCTTATGGACAGTTCAAGTATGTGGGAATCACAGCTGGATGGCAAAATATCCCTGTTTGTACACCGAGGTTGTGCTACATAATAGAGGAATACACAGCAGCATGAAACCCTGTCCTGAGGAATGCAGATTATACAAAGGCAATAGAATTCTTCCCTTCAGGTTCAGTTCTGTTCACAGGCAGAGCAAGAACCTTGGGTTTAAGAGGTGTTCAAAGCCCATTTGCTTACATTTTCTCCTCAGTTTATTGCTTCAAGGTCTGAAATGCCTTTTTATAGGTCATCCTGTGGAATAAGTCATGAATAACCTTATTAAAATAGAAACGCTGTATGTGGAAATGCATAGTACATTAACTTATTAACACTAATAAGAATAAGCTTATTATGAACTTACTTAGCCATGCGTTTCAGTAAGGCCCTAAAGGAATGAAATGTTAATTAAAATTGAAAGGAAGAGAAAAAGATCTCGTACCTGGAACACTGCCCCAAGTATGAATTTTAGAAGTAAAAAATAGATTCAAAATGTGGCATGGAACTAAAGATTTTTTTTTTAATATCATAATTTACCTACCTTGCCTTACCTTTCCTGCTATGTAAATCAACATGTAGGCTAGATTTATACAATTTTATTCTTTGGTTCTTTAAGATTTAGCAGGCAAGTGGGAAATCTAGGATTATAAATCATAATCCTTGGCAGTGAAAAGTTACAGAAGTGTTTTTTAAGAAAGCAAATGTTGTGATCAGGTGTTTAGGAATATCATTCTGTCTGCAACGTGAACAGATTTGTGGAAGCAAGACTGATTGTGGGGAGATAGTATAGGGATCATCAGCCCACCAAGATGGAATGTCGATTACTTCAAATTGAAAACATCTGCAGAAAGTAATCTTATCAGAACTTCCCTTATCTGACTAAAGCAGTGCCTTATGGGAGCCAGCTGCCACAAACCCCATCTCTGGGGAAGTCTCTAGTCAGACAGGTGGCTGGCCTTGGGCACTGGGGCATTCCAGAAAATTTTATACACAAGCCTCATCAGAACCTTTCATCTTTTGAATCCTTAACTCCCCCACCCCTTTTCATTAAAACTGTATACAAACCCTTACTCCTAGATGTTTGGGGAGTCACTTCTTATGATGTATTCTCACTTGCATATGAAAAGTAACCTTTCTTCTGTCAATCTGTCTGTCATCAATTAATTTTCAGGCCCCTAACCACTTGGACATAAGTTGGTAGAGCACGTTTTTTTTCCTTCCAACAATAGGTTAGGAGGCTGTTAAATTAATACTGGTGAAAAGACAGTGGTGGTTTGTATTAGGGTAACAGTAGAAGGAAGAGAGGGGTTCCCTGGTGGCTCAGATGGTAAAGAATCTACCTTTATTACAGGAGACCCAAGTTTGATCCCTGGGTTGGTAAGACCCCGTGGGGAAGGAAATGACAACCCACTCCCGTATTCTTGCCTGGGAAATCGTATGGACAGAGGAACCTGGAGGGCTATAGTCTGAGGAGTCACAAAAAGTCGGACATGACTTGGTGACTAACACACCGAGAAGGAAGAGAGATGTTTCCAGCAGAATTAACAGGGCTTTGGTTATGGTCGGGAGGGAACAGGGAGAACATGAAGAGGAATGAATCCTAGGTCTCTTCCCAGGACTCTTCAAAAACTTAATACCCTGCTTGTATTAAGCAGGGTAAATGGCCTTGAATGGTCTTCAAGATGTGAGTATGCTAAAAAAAAAAAAAACAAAAAAAACAAAAACCTGTCTGTGTGTGTGGGTCGGGGAGGCAGGTGGGCAGCTAAAAAGCAGATAATGGAATTTCTCATGGAAAAAAAAAATGCCTTATTTAGCAAAAACATTTTAGTGAACCATCTTTGATCTGCATTTGGAGCTTGTCTAAATGAGCTAAAAAGTGGACAAAGAAGACATTGCCTGCATAATGAAGAAGAATGTTTTGCTTCAGCCAGGGGTGGATGAATCAAGTGTTCCAAGACCAGGAAAATCAGTGAAGAGTAACAGGAGGTAGGGGAGATGGCCCTGCAAGACATCAAGGGCTAGATCCTGAGCACAAGTGCTGCCTGGTAGCAACTATTGCCAATGGACTGAGACGTTTGATGTTCACTTTCATAGTATGTGCCATGCTGTGCTGTGATACAATGCTCTTGCATCCCAAGATACACACCCAAATATTTAACCCAACTGCCTGGTGTGATTGTGTTTCAGGGAAATACATGAACACACTTGTGTTTTATATTTGCATTTGTGCAGAATGGATGGTCAGGAAGCGACAGTTAGAACTGGACATGGAACAACAGATGGTTCCAAATAGGAAAACGAGTACATCAAGGCTGTGTATTGTCACCCTGCTTATTTAACTTATATGCAGGGTACATCATGAGAAACGCTGGACTGGAAGAAACACAAGCTGGAATCAAGATTGCTGGGAGAAACATCAATGACCTCAGATATGGAGATGATATCACCCTGATGGCAGAAAATGAAGAACTAAAGAGCCTCTTGATGAAAGTGAAAGAGGAGAGTGAAAAAGTTGGCTTAAAGCTCAACATTCAGAAAATGAAGATCATGGCATCTGGTCCCATCACGTCATGGCAAATAGATGGAGAAACAGTGGAAACAGTGTCAGACTTTATTTTTGGGGGGCCCCAAAATCACTGCAGATGGTGATTGCAGCCATGAAATAAAAAGACGCTTACTCCTTGGAAGGAAAGTTATGACCAACTTAGACAGCATATTAAAAAGCAGAGACATTACTTTGCTAACAAAAGTCCATCTAGTCAAGGCTATTGTTTTTCCAGTAGTCATGTATGGATGTGAAAGCTGGACTATAAAGAAAGCTGAGTGCCAAAGAATTGATGCTTTTGAACTGTGGTGTTGGAGAAGACTCTTGAGAGTCCCTTAGACTGCAAGGAGATCCAGCCAGTCCATCCTAAAGGAGATCAGTCCTGAATGTTCATTTGGACTGATGTTGAAGCTGAAACTCCAATACTTTGGCCACCTGATACAAAGAGCTGACTCACTGCAAAAGACTCTGATGCTGGGAAGGGTTGAAGACAAGAAGAGAAGGGAATGACAGAGGATGACATTGGAAGGAAAGTTATGACCAACTTAGACAGCATATTAAAAAGCAGAGACATTACTTTGCTAACAAAAGTCCATCTAGTCAAGGCTATTGTTTTTCCAGTAGTCATGTATGGATGTGAAAGCTGGACTATAAAGAAAGCTGAGTGCCAAAGAATTGATGCTTTTGAACTGTGGTGTTGGAGAAGACTCTTGAGAGTCCCTTAGACTGCAAGGAGATCCAGCCAGTCCATCCTAAAGGAGATCAGTCCTGAATGTTCATTTGGACTGATGTTGAAGCTGAAACTCCAATACTTTGGCCACCTGATACAAAGAGCTGACTCACTGCAAAAGACTCTGATGCTGGGAAGGGTTGAAGACAAGAAGAGAAGGGAATGACAGAGGATGACATGGTTGGATAGCATCACCAACTCAATGGACATGAGTTTGAGTAAACTCCGGGAGTTGGTGATGGACAGGGAGGCCTGACGTGCTGCAGTCTATGGGTCACAAATTGTTGGACATGACTGAGCGACTGAACTGAACTGATACAGAATGGATAGAAGAGGAAGGATGTGAAAGAGATAATTCAGCAGTAGCAGGAACTGAAAGAGTAAAGTGAGGAGGATGAACCCCCTGACCTTTACCACATCTATTGGGAAGTAGGGTAGCAGGCGGGGTGGCAGCAAAAAACCCCAAGAAAATTATGTTTCACACTATATGTGAGACCCAGGGGCAGAAGCAGTGCCATTTCCAGTCAACTATTGTAGGCTACTCTGAGTGAAGGGGGTGATCAGGACCTCCATGCTGCTGATACATGGATAAATAGCTAAATGAGAATCTTTTAAATTATTTATTCATAAATCTAACTTCTGAATTTCCTCATTCTTCGTTTCTATGCAAAAATGTGAGTATTTCTCTATTTGTGAATGTAGGTTATCTTGGATACACAACTAATAGTTCAGAGTCTAAAGAAGCTATTTCACGTGTGTGATGTACCAATTAGGTGGATGAGTTGAGTGTTGGGAACACAAAAGATAATAGTGTCTGGAATGGAAAATACTATTGGACCATTTTTAATCTTATGACTCAGTGCTTCAGGAAGACACAGGTTTTTCTTAATGAAGACTTCTGAACTAATGAAAATGTCTAAATTCCAGTATAAAACTAGTGCTTTCCTACCTGGACTATCTATTAAGTCAGTGAAATATATTTTGAAGCAAAATACATTGAATGTCTTCTATAATGTTTTAAAGTTTATGTTCTTATTGTTTCAACTATTCTCTGCAGAGGCCTCCTTGAAGCAGAGCAATTTAGAAGTTAAATTATGTACCTGCAAATTATCCTCAGCAGTTATTTTTTAAAAATCATGTCCTTCATTCATGATTTTCATGGAGACATGATTATACTAGCAAATTACTGGCTGTCTCTGTTGTTACCACCAGAACTCTGAGAAAAATAATTGTTTTCTCCTCCTGTTGAGATCACTGCAATGTGTAGTACAGTACTTTTAATTTTTAAAGAGGATCTAATAGAATACACCATGAAAACAAACTGAAAAATGAAGGCTTTTAAAGTTGTAAGTTGCAGATGTTTGGTCTTCTGAGTTGTATATTCTACCAATAAAAGGTATAAAACTACACTATTTTGGTTCTATGATAGTAGATCAATTTAAAAACTTTTAGTAAATCAAGTTTTTTTTGATTCTGTGGAAAATTTTAAATTAAATTTAGTTACTTTTTCACCAGTGATAAGTACAAACATAAGCATTGTAATCAGTCACTGTTATCTGTGCTATCTGTCCATGCAGTTATTTGTAGTGGTTAGTAATGGTCAGTGTGTCACCGAGCTAGCCTAACCTTAATAAGCCTGACATACTAACCAGTGATAGTTAAAATGAAGCTATTTTTTTAATCTTTGAAAAAGGTTTAGCTTGTCACCAAGGCTGGTTCCTAACATCATCTAATAGAAAAGATATGTTCCTAGATCTTTCACATGAAACGAGTCTACTTTGGCAGTAGACTTTCCACATACAACTTTTAAGTTCAGTTCAGTTCGGTCACTCAGTCGTGTCCAGCTCTTTGCGACCCCATGAATTGCAGCACACCAGGCCTCCCTGTCCATCACCAACTCCCAGAGTTCACTCAGACTCATGTCCATTGAGTCGAGTCACTATCTCTAAGATTTATGGTGGCAGAAAATTTTTGCAATAGCTCCACAAAATGGGAAGTGAACAAAATGTCTCTGTTTTTGGAAATAACAATTCAGGAAATGAAACATAACTAGTCTTTTTAGCTCCTTTCCCCAGTCTGTTAATTACATTGTCTAACCAAAATTGGTTATTATTATAATTAGACCTCCCCAGTAGTTTTCTCATAGTTTTAGTTCTCTGCCATTTGAAGAAATCTCAAGAGCAATAGGTGGTTCACTAATAACATATTCTCCTCATCTTAGACCCTTAATGCCATAGGTAAAGAGTTAGACTCTAAAAGAGTCTATTTCCATGTATGGAATGAAATCATTAAAAGTAAATTTTTAGCAATGTTTTTTCTGTAGGGTATAAGTATTTTGAACTTCTTGGGAAAATTTCAGCAAAGGAAATCCCTTGTTTCTAATGAAAGAAACACTGGGCATTTGTAGGAGTAACCACATGTTTCACAAAGAAAAATGGGAGGATAATGAAAAGTTTTATTTTACTAATTAGAAGATGTCAATATTAATGTTAAGTATTATTTTCAATTAGCCATTATTTCCCAAGAAATTAACACCTGCTATGTTATTCCATATTCTAAAATACAACTGGTTTCAAGTCTTGAAGTCAGTCAAAAATGAGAAGAGTAAAAGATTATAGCTTAAACTCTTTCACCCCTTCAGCTTCAAAAGATTCGTACAAACTTTACCCAATTAACATACCTAGTAAAGTTCTGAGTCACCATCATCTGCCATTTGCAGCATTTGTGGGAGTGGGAGAAATGAGAGAAAATTCCTCTCGTTTTTCCCTCCCACTGTCCTTTCTTCATGGTAAAGGTCACAACTTTGCTTAAAGATTGGCTTATAGACTGTTGTAGCTAAAAGAGACTCTTTCAGTCATCTAGGTTCATGTTCTTATTTTACACAGAAGAGGAAACTAAGATCCAGAGAATTTAAATGACTTGCCCAAGGTCACAAAGCTAAAAATAATGGGATAGGAGCTAGAAAATAAAAAAAAAAAAGACTGTAATATCACCGTTCTGTAATAATTAATTCTTTCAAATAACACATAGAGTAAGTCCACTTATAAAAACTTTGGTGAGTGCTAGTAATCTCTTAGGTTTATAAAAATGACAATGAAGGATAAATAAGAGATAGAGACAGCTTTACTCTTGTTGTAGCCTGAAAGCTTTAACTATTAAGCAGCAATTATTTAGCAATAAAAAAAATGAGCTCTCAGGCCACAAAAAGACATGGAGGACACTTAAAAGCATATTGCTAAGTGAAATACACCAATTAGAAAAGTTCACATGTTTTGTGAATGATCCCCACTATATGACACTCTGTAAAAGATGAAACTATGGGGACAGTAAAAAGATCTGTGGTTGTCAGGGATTGGAGAGGAGAGAGGGTTGAATAGTCAGAGCACAGAGTGATTTAGGGCAGTAAAACAACTCTGTCTGATATTGTAATGGTGGATACATGTCTTTATGCATGTCAGAACCCACAGAATGTACATTGTAAAGAGTAAACCCTAATGTACGCTATGGATTTTTGGTTATGATAATGTTGTAATCTTGGCTTATCAATTACAGCCAAGATACCACACTAGATACCAAGATAGCCAATATAACCACACTAACACACGAATGCAAGGTGTGAATAGGGGAAACTGGGTTGGAGAGAGCAGAATGAGGGAGCAGATGGTAATTCTACTTTGGATTCATTTTTTCTATAAATCTAAAACTCCTTTAAAAAAAACTTAATTTTTTAAAGCAAGAGCATAACACGCTGTTTTGTAGCATCATAGTATCTCTGTAGATGATAGTCCCTTTGGGGGAATAAAAACAATCCCCTTGATGCATAATACCAACTCAGTGCTCAGATTGTGACAACCAGGGAATATATGAAAGGTCAATTTTAACGTCTCTTTGGATTGGAAAGACAAAAGAGACTTTGTGTCACAACAGTTCTCATCCTATGGAACCATGGAAATGGCAGGAGATAAAACAATACTCTTTATCACCAGCAGATTAACTAACAGGGGCATATTCTTTCTATTTATCCTATAGGTTCCTAAGGACAATTGGCCTTTTATCCTTACACCTGCTGCAGGGGAACGGAGCCCTTGACTGAAACCTAGTGGGGTTTACCTAAGGCCATGCAGTTCAGATTTCTTGTGTGTCTCTGGCAGGACATCCCATTTCCTAATATGCCTTCCAGCAAAGAAACTTGGAGATGGAGCCCTCAGCATTCAGAGGGAAATAAGCCAGTCTATGGGGAAACACTGGAAACAGTGTCAGACTTTATTTTTTTGGGCTCCAAAATCACTGCAGATGGTGACTAAGGCTGTATATTGTCACTCTGCTTATTTAACTTCTATGCAGAGTACATCATGAGAAACGCTGGACTGGAAGAAACACAAGCTGGAATCAAGATTGCCGGGAGAAATATCAATAACCTCAGATATGCTGATGACACCACCCTTATGGCAGAAAGTGAGGAGGAGCTAAAAAGCTTCTTGATGAAAGTGAAGGAGGAGAGTGAAAAAGTTGGCTTAAAGCTCAACATTCAGAAAACGAAGATCATGGCATCCAGTCCCATCACTTCATGGGAAATAGATGGGGAAACAGTGGAAGCAGTGTCAGAATTTATTTTTTGGCCTCCAAAATCACTGCAGATGGTGCCTGCAGCCATGAAATTAAAAGCCGCTTACTCCTTGGAAGAAAAGTTATGAACAACCTGTATAGTATATTCAAAAGCAAAGACATTACTTTGCTGACTAAGGTCCGCCTAGTCAAGGCTATGGTTTTTCCTGTGGTCATGTATGGATGTGAAAGTTGGACTGTGAAGAAAGCTGAGTGCTGAAGAATCTATGCTTTTGAAGTGTGGTGTTGGAGAAGACTCTTGAGAGTCCCTTGGACTGTGAGGAGACCCAACCAGTCCATTCTGAAGGAGATCAACCCTGGGATTTCTTTGGAGGGAATGATGCTAAAGCTGAAACTCCAGTACTTTGGCCACCTCATGTGAAGAGTTGACTCATTGGAAAAGACTCTGATGCTGGGAGGGATTGGGGGCAGGAGGAGAAGGGGACGACCAAGGATGAGATGGCTGGATGGCATCACGGACTCGATGGATGTGAGTCTGAGTGAACTCCGGGAGATGGTGATGGATAGGGAGGCCTGGCGTGCTGCGATTCACGGTGTCGCAAAGAGTCGGACATGGCTGAGCGACTGAACTGAACTGAACTGAAGAGACAAGGGCACTACATAATGATCAGGGATCAATCCAAGCAGATATAATTGTAAACATACATGCACCCGACTTAGAGCACTTGAATATACAGGGCAAATGTAAACAGACATAAAAGGAGAAATTGACTGTCTAACACAATAACGATGGGGGACTTAACACCCTGCTTTCATCAGTGGACAGATCATCTAGACAGGAAACCAATAAGGAAACACAGGCTTTAAAATGACACATTAGGCCAGATGGACTTAACTGGTATTTATACAGTATTCCATCCAAAAGCAGGAGAATACACATTCTTTTCAAGTGCATATGGGATATTCTTCAGGAGAGATCATATGCTAGGCCACAACGCAAGCCTCGGTAAATTTAAGAAAACTCAAATCATATCAATCAACCATCTATTCCAGCTATGAGGTTAGAAATAAGCTACAAGAAGAAACAGAACCAGACATGGAACAACAGACCAGTTAAAGTTTGGAAAGGAGTATGACAAGGCTGTGCATTGCCACACTGCTTATTTAACTTACAGGAAGAGCACATCCTGTGAAATGTCAGGCTGAATGAATCCCAAGCTGGAATCGGGATTGCTGGGAGAAATATCAACAACCTCAGATATGCAGATGTTACCACTCTAATGGCAGAAAGCAGAGAGAAACTAAAGAGCCTCCTGATGAGGGTGAAAGAGGAGAGTGAAAAAGCTGGCTCAATACTCAACATTCAAAAAACTAAGATCGTGGCATCCAGTCCCTTCACTTCATGGCAAATAAATGGGGAAAAGTGGAAGCAGTGGCAGACTTGATTTTCCTGGGCTCCAAAATCACTGCAGGTGGTGACTGCAGCCATGACATTAAAAGACGCTTGCTCTTGGGAAGGAAAGCTATGACAAATCCAGGCAGTATATTAAAAAGCAGAGACATCACTTTGCCAACAAAGATCTGTATAGTTAAAGCTCTGGGTTTTCCGGTAGTCAGGTACAGATGTGAGAGTTGGACCATAAAGAACTTGAGAGTCTGTTGGACTGCACGGCAATCCAACCAGTCAATCCTAAAAGAAATCACCCCTGAATATTCATTGGAAGGACTGATGCTAAAGGTGAAGATCCAATACTTTGGCCACCTGATGCAAAGAGCCAACTCTTTGGGAAGGGACCTTGTAGCTGGGAAAGATTGAAGGCACAAGGACAAGGGGATGCCAGAGGATGAGATGGTTAGATAGCATCACAGAACTCAGTGGACATAAACTTGAGCAATCTCTGGGAGAGAGTGAAGGACAGGGCAGCATGGCATGCTGCAGTCCAAGGGTCACACAGAGTCAGACACGACTTAGAAACTGAACAGCAACAAGAAAAAACTGCAGAAAACACAGATGTGGCTGCTAAACAATACTTTGTTGAGCAACCGATAGATCACGGAAGAAATAAAAATGCCCAAGAGACAAATGAGAACAGAACCCGGATAATCCGGAAACCTATGGGACAAGGCAAAAGCAGTTAAAGAGGGAAGCTCATCGTGGCACAGGATTGCCTCAGGAAGTGAGAAGAGTCTCAGACAACTAACCTTATGCCTAAAGCAACTAGAGAAAGAAGAACAAATACAAACCAAAGGTGGTAGAAGGGAGGAAATCACAAACATCAGAGCAGAAGTAAGTCAAGTAGAGACTAAGAAGGCAATAGAAAAGATCCGTGAAATGCAAAGCTAGTTCTCTGAAAATATAAGCAAAGTAATTGATAAAACTTTAGCCAGACACAACAACAAAAAAAGGGGAGAGGGCCCAAATCAATAAAATTAGGAAAAAAGAGAAGTTACACCTGATACCACAGACATACAGAGGCCCAGAAGTTGCTAGTTACTACAAGCAACTATATGCCAATAAAATGGACAACCAAGAAGAAATGGACAAATGCTTAGAAAGGCACGGTCCCCCAAGACTGAAGGAAAAACAGAAAATATGAACAGACCAGTTAAAAGAAAGGAAATTGATTCTGTGAATTAAAAACTTCCAATAAACAAGTCCAGGGCCAGACGAGTTCACAGGTGAATTCTAAGATTTAGAGGCGAGTTAACACCTCGTCCTCTGAAACTATTACAGAATTTGCAGGGGAAGGAACACTTTCAAACTCATTCTATGAGGCCATCATCACCCTGATACCAAAACCAGGCAAGGATACCACAGAAAAGAAGCCTGCAGGCCAGTATGACTGACGAAAATAGAGGCAGAAATCCTCAACAAACCACTAGCAAGCCAAATCCAACAATACATTAAGCGGATCGTACACCACGATCAAGTGGAACTTGTCCCAGGGATGCAAGGATTTCTGAATATCTGCAAATCAATCAGTGTGAGACAGTGCATTTAAAAATTAAAGAGTAAAAATTGTATGACCATCTCAAAGATGCAAATGAACTTGTTTAAAAAACAGAAACAGACTTACAGACATCAAAAACAAACCTAGTGTACCAAAGTAGCAACGGGAGGCGTGCAGGGCAGGTTAGGAGCCCGGGATCGGCATGCATCCCCTGCTGCACATAAGGCTGGCGCCCAACAGGGGCCTGCTGTGAGCATGGGCAATGGCACTCAGCCTTTGTAATAGTCTACAAGGGAAAAGAATCCGAAAAAGAACATATATGTATACATGTATGTACATATATGCACACCCCTTCCCAGGTGGTGCTGGCGGTGAAGCAGCTGCCTGCCAGTGCAGGAGATGCAAAACACAGGGTCAATCCCTGGGTCAGGAAGATCCCTCGAGTAGGAAATGGCAGCCGGCTCCAGTATACGCGCCTGGAAAATGCCATGGAGAGAGGAGCCTGGCAGGTACAGTCCATGGAGTTGCATAGAGCCAGACACCACTGAGCACACACGTGTACATATACATGTACATATGTGTGTATAATTGAGTCACTGCTGTACACCTGAGACTACCACAACGCTGTGAACTAACTGTACTTCAATCAAAATTTTTCTAAGTTTTTAAACAGATAATAATGCAAAATGTATCTCTGTTTTCTGATTTCAGAAACTCGGGAGAGAAATTTCACGTGTTTTACTGAGCTTCTACCCATTGGAAGTGTCTATTGCATTCACATACACAATTTTCTCCTGTGTTGGTTTGGTAAGTGTTTTATTTAACTTGCTGGCAAAACTAGAGATGTAATTCCTAGTAAGTACGCTTTATGAGGAGATAAAGTGTTCTGATATAATGTTTGGTACTAATAAAATATAATATTTCTCTTTCTATTTTTTTTTGTTTATAAAAATAGAAAAATAATACATGAAACAATATTAAAACAAAAATAAAACAAGATCAAACCGGTCAATCCTAAAGGAAATCAGTTCTGAATACTCATTGGAAGGACCGATGCTGAATCTGAAGCTCCGATACTCTGGCCACCTGATGCAAAGAGCTGACTCATTGGAAAAGACCCTGATGCTGGGAAAGATCGGTGGCAGGAAGAGAAGGGGGTAACAGAGGAGGAGTTCGCTGGAGGGCGTCACGGACTCAGTGGACACGAGTCTGAGCATTGGTGGTGCAGGACAGGGAGGTCTGGCGTGCTCTGGTCCGCCAGGTCACAGAGAGTCAGACATGACTTTGCAACTAAGCACCAACACAGCAAACTGAGGTGTGTCTATTTTTAAAGACCTTCTAAACCCTGGGTAGGAGCAGCGGCTGTCCGACGGTTCGACAGTCCCTTCCAACTTGTCCCCTCCACTCCAAGTTCCGTTTTGAGGAAATTTACCTGGGTGAGTCAGACGGCGAGGACCAGCGGTCTCACTGCTGCAGAGGACTGGTTTTCTTTGGAGTAGAGCACAGAAATTTTTATGACTAAGGGTATTATTAAAACAATGGTGATTTCAGTTGCAAACAATCTGGAAAAGCCAATCTAACACCTGGCCCAACGAAGATTGCAATACCACTGGGGCAAGAAATTGACAACCAGCCAGACCGGAAGATGCACACTTCAGTCGCTCAGTCCGACTCTTTGCGACCCCATGGACTGCAGCACGCCAGGCCTCCCTATTCATCACCAACTCCCGGAGTGTACTCAAACTCATGTCCACTGAGTCAGTGATGCCATCCAACCATCTCATCCTCTGTTGTCCCTTTGTCTTCCCACCTTCAGTCTTTCCCAGCATCAGGATCTTTTCAAATGAGTCAGTTCTTTGCATCAGGTGGCCAAAGTATTGAAGTTTGAGCTTCAGCATCAGTGCTTCCAATGAATACTTAGGACTGACATCCTTTCTAAAATGAAAAACCCAAGGGCAAATCTGAGTCAGCAGAAGACAAAATCCGCAAATGTGGTAGAACAGTATAGATCATCCAGTCTGAAGAAGTGAGAACAAAGAAAAACAAACAGACTCAGAGATTTGTGGGGGACCCCATCTGCTCCACTCACATATGCATAAGAATACCAGAAAGGAGGGAATGAGGGAAAAATGGAAAAATAGTGGCCCCAAATTTCCCATGTTTGAGGAAAAGTATTATTCTGTCCATCTAAGACACAGGTTCAATCCCTGGGTTGGGAAGACCCCCTGGAGAAGGAAACGGCAACCCATTACAATATTCTTGCCTGGAGAACCCCATGGACAGAGAAGCCTGGCAGGCTATAGTTCACAGGATTGCAGAGTCAGACACAACTGAAGCAACTTAGCATGCATCCATCTAAGAGGCTCAGTGATCTCAGAGTAAACACAAAGAGATGCAGATTCCTAGATTATTCAGAAATAAACTAATAAAAGAACGTCTTGAAAGCAGCAAGAAAAAATGACTTCATGTGCAGTGTGTCATCCATAATAAGATTAACTGCTAACTCATCAAAAACAGTGGAGGCTCTGAAGTAGTGGGAAAGCATATTACAGTGCTGGAAGGAAAAACGGTCAAGCATGAATTCTATATCCTTTAAAACTATCCTTCACAAATGACTGAAATAAAGACATACAGATGAGCAATGGCTGTGAATGTGTGGCCACCAGGACTTCCTTACAGGAAACAGCAAAGGAAGCTCTTCAGACTGAAAGGAAATAGTACCAGGTGGGCCTCAAATACACACGGAGAAAGAGCACCAAGAAAGGCACTCTTGCAGACGACTATTTACAAATGGTCTAAATATGTCATTTGTTCTTTCTTAACTGACTTAAAAGGCAATCGCATGAATCACATTGAGCTCACCCAGTTAATCCAAGATCATCTCCTTATTTTAAGTTCGTGTTTATCACCAACATCAATTCCATTAGCCCCAGCTACTCAGTTTCACTTAACAGCATGAACACAGCCGTGGACGGTGTTTACATGAATAGGTGCGGCTTTGTGTCAGTCAGACTTTATAAAACAGGCAATGGACCAGATTTGGTTCATGTGCTGTAGTTTGCCAACTGTTGGTCTGTAAATATATATTTTTATTTTATTATATGAAACTTTTAAAGAGATAAGAGTATAAAAGCAAGAATTAAAACACTACATCATTGGGTACACAACATGTGCTCATGTCTGACACTTTGCGGCCCCACGGACTGTAGCCCTCCAGGAAAATCCAAGGAAATTTTCCAGGCAAAGTGGGCTGTCAGTTCCTTCTCCATGTCACATATGTAGCTGTAATACATGTGGCAATAATAGCACAAAGGAAGGGGAAGGAATACAGCCACATTAGAGCAAAGTTTCTGTATTTTACTGGAATTAAATTAGCATTCATCTGAAGCAGGTTGTGATAAGGTAAAATGCATACTGTAACCCCTGCCCAATGGCTAAGAAAATTCCCCAAATATAGTAAAATAAAACGAGCAAAGAAATTTAAACGATACATAGAAAGTGTTTTATTTCAAAAAACAAGTAAAGGAGGGCTACAAAACGCATGACACGCATAAAAAGCACACAATAGGTCATACCTGAATGGTCTAGTGGTGTTCCCCACTTTCTTCAATTTAAGTCTGAATTTGGCAATAAGAAATTGCTGAATGGATACAAAAACAAAAGCCATATATATACTGTCTATAAGAAACCCACTTCAGACCTCAATTCACATTTAGACTGAAAGTGTGAGGATGCATAAATATATTCCGTGCAAATGGGAAGCAAAAGAAAGCTGGAATAGCAAACCTCATATCAGTAAATAGACAAACTAAAGATTACAAAAGATAAGAAATGATAGTATATAATGATCAAGGGATCAATCCAAGAGGAAGGCATAACAACTTTAAATATCTATGCACCCAACACAGGAGCACCTCAATACATAAAACAAACACTAACAGACATAAAAGGAGAAATTGACAATAACACAATAATAATAGGAGACTTTAACACCCCACTCACACCAATGGACAGATGATCAAAACAGAATATTAATAAGAAAACACAAGTCTTAAATGATACATTAGATGAGAATGGATCTCACTGATATCTTGAGGACAATCCATCCAAATGCAGAAGAATACACCTTCTTCTCAAGTGCACATGGAACATTCTCCAGGATAGACCACATCTTGGATCACAAAACAAACTTCAGTAAACTTAAGAAAATTTGTATCGTATCAAGCATCTTCTCCAACCACAATGCTAAGACTAGATATCAATTACAAGGAAAAAAATCTAAGCAGCACAAACACATGTATATGAAATTATTATAATACAAGAAAGATTTTTGTTAATTATGCAGTGTTTTTTTTTAATGGAAAAAATGACCCAGACAAGTTTACATTATAATTTTATAGAACTTTTTAACAGGAACATTCTCCAGGATAGACCACATCTTGGATCACAAAACAAACTTCAGTAAACTTAAGAAAATTTGTATCGTATCAAGCATCTTCTCCAACCACAATGCTAAGACTAGATATCAATCACAAGGAAAAAAGTCTAAGCAGCACAAACACATGTATATGAAATTATTATAATACAAGAAAGATTTTTGTTAATTATGCAGTGTGGTTTTTTTAATGGAAAAAATGACCCAGACAAGTTTACATTATAATTTTATAGAACTTTTTAACTAATAAATCATCTTTTAGAGTTAGCAGTGCATATCTGTTGCATAGAGATTCCACATGTAGTACTATAGATATTTTATCATGATATTATATATTCTATAAAAATGTTAGATAAATATCATTTGAAGTTCATAAAACCTTTTCAGAGAACTAAGTCAGAAATATTGTATTTGCAGGTCAGGAAAATGAGTGTTAAAGAAGTCAAATTACTTGCTCACCCATGCAGGACCAAGATTTCAAGCATGGACCCTGTCTCTACTCATGTGAGAAGCAGCAGCTTGCCTGGCCATCAGTTTGCAGAGATCTTATAAGAAGTATGTGTGAGCGAAACAGCATTTAGGTCTGGCTTTCACCCAGTCATGTTTCCGAGTGTGCTTGCTTGACTTGCTGATGTCTCCATGGCTTCCCAATCCACTGAGGGACCCAGTTCTCACCCTCTGAGCATACCCATTTATATGCTGTCCTCCCAAGCTTCAATCCCAGCCCTGAATTGGTTATACCAATCCTCTTGCTTCCAACTGGGAAAAGTAATCAGACATTCTCCTGAGATGCTGGCATCCTGGACTGAGATTGGGATCAGGTGTAGCATATTTAAGATCAGTCCGGAGACTGAGTTGTTTGCTGTTCCAGGGTGGAATCCTGGCACTGAACCTAGCCGGCTGCCCTTTGAGTCTAGACACCAGAGAGAAAAGCAAGGATCCCACTGGCACATCTGTGCTGTTCTGAGACTCTCAGTAAAGCATGTGACCCTACTTAGCTTCCCTCTGCAGAAACAGAAGCATGGACTTCAAGGCACTGGTCCACTATCCATCAGGAACACAAGCCATGTAGGTGCTATTCTCCTGTAACCTGCAAGTGACAGATACCATCCTGGCTTCCTACCTCCCCAAGGACAGTCTTGCCTGATAAAACGTTTTAAAACATTGAGTCACAGTGTTTGTCAAGAAGGTAGAATGATTATGAAAAATAACAACTACTTTTTCTTCAATGCTTGCACTCAAGTGTTTTGCCCCATCACTGAATCAGTGCCTCCCTACCTCTCCCCAACATCATGGACCTCAACCCAGGAGGCTTCTTTGTACTTTGCACTCAGGATCAGAGTCACATACCTCTAAAGTCAGGTCCTGGGAGCCTCGACAACAGTGGGCTTACATGTTATAGTGAAAGTGAAAGTGAGGTCGCTCAGTCGTGTCTGGCTCTTGGTGGCCCCGTGGACTATAGCCTACCAGGCTCCTCCATCCATTGGATTCTCCAAGCAAGAATACTGGAGTAGGCTGCCATTTCCTTTTCCAGAGGATCTTCCCGACCCAGGGATTGAACCCTGGTCTCCCGCATTGCAGGCAGACACTTTAACCTCTGAGCCACCAGGGAAGCCTAAAAAAAAAAGAAGATTAAACATCTCCTCTTGGTGGAACCGAACCAGGGATCTAAGGATGACAGAAGCTTAATCACCGATACAGGTAACCCCCCTTAAAAAAAAAAAATTTGTCTCACTTCATCCTTAAAAACCTGTAGTGTATTTTCAGTACAAAAGTTAGAATTCTCAAGATTTCACAGATGAGAAAATAGCTCAAGAAAAATTGAATGTCATAAAACTAGTCTTAAGTCAGAGCCTGAACGTTCATGTAGACAGTCTTGATTTTCAGCACTGGGGCAGGTGAGTAAGGGCCAGGGATTGCCGAGAATGGAGCCACAAGCTGATGCTCTGATCCTCACCAGCTTCGGCAGTGACAAACACTGAGGAGGCCTTTATTGCCATTGGAATTAAAGTGCAGTAATGCTGAATTAAAGGTGATGCACTGGTTAAGGGTAGAAAGCACCAAGACAGCATTTGGATAAGTTTTAATACTGGTTATTTTAGTCCTGGTGAATAATGGAACCACACAGGGAGCAACCACAGATCAAAGGGCTTCAGAACCAGGATATACTGGAGAAATTTTGGTTTTCCTTCAAACAGCCTTCTTTCTTAGGAAAAACTCTCAAACATTTTATGATAGGATTTTTGCAGAAAGTGGAGCGTACTGAAAGTGCATCCTAATTACCCAGGAAACTGACTCCCGAACGCGACTTGCAAGGTCTTTGTGCTCTGTCTCTGCTCACCTCTTGACTTCTTCTTTCACCTATGGCTCTGCCCTGCAGTGCCAACTGTCTGGAACTCCACAAAAGGATGTGTTCGCTCTTCTTTCAGGTTCATGCTCAAGCTTTCATTTCTGTCTGGAGTATCTTTTTCTATTCTTCTTTTCTTATGTCTTCTTTCATAAGCTTAGCCACTATTGTATTTGGAAAACTTTTCTGAATTCTTTGTGTGTTTCTCTCATTATACATTGTACTGTAACCCTCTTTGTAATGACATCAGTCACTCAAAGGAAAGCTCCAGAAGAACAGAGATCATTTCCAGTTGCTGAAAATGTGTCTGGCATATAGGATGCACTCCAAAAATATTAATTCACTTAATGTTGAATTCTTGCTGTGAAAGGGAATTTTAACTCCAGAATTATCTACACTTGTAAGAATTGGAATAGCTGCAAGTAGGAGCTTCTCTGATGACTCAGACGGTAAAAAATCGAGACCTGGGTTCGATCCCTGGGTTGGGAAGATATCCTAGAGGAGGGCATGGCAACCCACTCCAGTATTCTTCCCTGGAAAATCCCATGAACAGATGAGCCTGGTAGGCTACAGTCCCTGGGTTCTCAGAGTCAGACACAACTGAATGACTAAGAACACAGATACAGAAACAGAGGGATAGAACCATAATAGATGGCAAATTAAGTCAGAGTTAATTGGGAGTGGCCTCTGTGCTGAATATTCTATTTGCTCCCTTCCTGATGCACACTCCACCTTCACCAGAGTTCCAGGAGACAAGACTTTGGGGACCACCATACCCATGTTTGCTTATTATCTGACCTGATATTGGGTTTTGCCAGTGGATGCAGCAGATGGATATTATGAGATTGAAGGAGTGGTTGATAAATTGAAACTTTTTTTTTTCTTGATTCCCTACTTTCCAGGCTGAATCCCAGCCATTTGAGTACCAAAGCGACCATCCCTTCAGCTGCATCTTTCTCCCAGTTCAAGAATAGAGGCTAAGGCTTTACCATAATTCCTCCTTACCCTTCCCCACACACAACTTTGTAAATGATTTCTTTTCAGTGAGTCATCTTCCTACAAGGACTCTAATCCATAGAGCCTGACATTTTGTGAGATTTGGACTTAATTCTGCCGGAAGTGAAAACTAAAAGCTTTTAGAATATAAAGACATCCTTACAGCTCAAACATTAGCAGAAGAAAACCGATTGCACTAAGGGTTCTTCAGAAACAGAGCCTTTGCCTTATTCAATGTTGTAACCAATGCCTAGAAGAAAGTATGGCATACATAGCCTACAATACTCACTTATTAAATAAGTAACTTCAAAGACAACTGATTAAATCTATGTAGCCTAGAGACGCTGGGCTGGAAGAAGCACAAGCTGGAATCAAGGTTGCCAGGAAAAATATCAATCACCTCAGACATGCAGATGACACCACCCTTATGGCAGAAAGCGAAGAGGAACTAAAAATCCTCTTGATGAAACTGAAAGAGGAGAGTGAAAATGTTGGCTTAAAGCTCAACATTCAGAAAACGAAGTTCATGGCATCNGGCCACCTCATGCGAAGAGTTGACTCTTTGGAAAAGACTCTGATGCTGGGAGGGATTGAGGGCAGGAGGAGAAGGGGACGACGGAGGATGAGATGGCTGGATGGCATCACGGACTCAATGGACGTGAGTCTGAGTGAACTCCGGGAGATGGTGATGAACAGGGTGGCTTGTGCTGCGATTCATGGGGTCGCAAAGCGTCAGACATGACTGAGCAACTGAACTGATCTGAACTGAATGAAAAATGTAGTAAAGGAAATATTTAGCAGTCTAATTAATATAATATTCTGTACCTTTTCTTATCCATAAGCAAGCTAAAAGATAGAATTATGGATATCACCCAACCAGAACTACAAAATACCCAAACAAAAGCAAAATACAAAACATCAACAAATTAAAAAAAAAAAAAAGAGTATAGTTTAATGGGCCTCTGGAATATCAACCATACTAACATTCACTGTATATGGGTTGTAGAAGGTGAAGAGAAAGAAAAATTGGTCAAAAATATATTTGATGAAATTTTGTCTGAACCCTACCAAAATTAAGAAGGAAAAAGATACTCAGGGACAGAAAGCACAGGTTCTCAAACAAGATGAACTCAAGAGAGTTACACTGACATATAAATAAAATGGGAAACGTTAATGATATAGAGTATTGTAAAGCAGCAAGAGGAAAACAGTCACATTCAAGTGAATACCCTTAAGTCCATCAGTTGATTTTCCAGCACAAACTTTGCAGGCAAGAAGGCAGTGTTATAACATGTTTAAAGTAGTAAAAAGAAGAAAGAAAAACCCTACAACCTAGGATATTCTACCCAGCAAAGTTGTCACTGAGAATTGAAGAAGAGAGAAGATTTTTATCAGACACACAAAACCTAAGAGAGTTTATCAATACTAAACTGATTTTATTTTTTTTATTTTTTTAAATATAAATTTATTTATTTTAATTGGAGGCTAATTACTTTAAAATATTTTATTGGTTTTGCCATACATCAACATGAATCCACCATGGGTGTACATGTGTTCTCCATCCTGAACACCCCTCCCACCTCCCTACCCATACCATCCCTCTGGGTCATCCCAGTGCAACAGCCCCGAACATCCTGTATCATGCATTGAACCTGGGCTGGCGATTCATTTCACATATGATATTTTACAAGTTTCAATGCCATCCCACCCTCACCCTCTCCCACAGAGTCCAAAAGGCTGTTCTGTACATCTGTGTCTCTTTTGCTGTCTCACATACAGGGTTATCATTACCATCTTTCTAAATTCCATATATATGCATTAGTATACTGTATTGGTGTCTTTCTTACTTCACTCTGTATAATAGGCTCCAGTTTCATCCACCTCATTAGAACTGATCCAAATGTACTATAGCCCACAAGGCTCCTCTGTTCATGGGATTCTCCAGGCAAGAATACTGGAGTGTGTTGCCATTCCCTTCTCCAGGAGATCTTCCTGACCCAGGAATCAAACCCAGGTCTTCTGCATTATAGGCGGTTTCTTTACTGTCTGAGCTACCAGGGAAGCCCCAAGTTGCATTTAAGTCCATTCCCAAATAAGGCTTCAGATGACTGAATAATAGCATGGCAAAAGACAATCTAGTTTTTAGTTTCTGTGGCTGACCAAGTGGAGGAGTTCATGTAGTCAGGCATACTGAATAAGATACATATGCTAAGCACTCTCCCTATCCACACTGTCAGTCTTAATGAACTCTATTCCTCATAAAAATTCAGATACTATCACATAATCATCTATAACCATACCAAATGTGGCATATTTGAAAACTCTGCCTTGAAACATCAGTTGATAAGGTTTGCAATTTAGAGGCTATAACTTCAGTATTTTCTGAGTAACCAACTTAAGTAATTTTGACACGTTTTCCAAATTGCTAACCACTGTTTATATCTGCTAATAAGTTTAAAGTAAGAACTTGGTGTTTAAAAAAGAAATTATCTTGTCAGTCTGAATGTCTTCACTGTATATTTTTGAGCCATTCAGTTAGAATATTTAGGTTAAAACACAATTTTCAGACTACAGTCAGGAGCCTATTGGACATAGCTAAAATGTACTTAAAGGGAGATCATAAACTTACATACATGACCAATACAAATAAAGAAACAGATAATAAATTATATTAGCATCCAGTATAAAAATAAGCAACAAAAAAGCAAGAAAATAAATCTAAGGAAAATAGAAATATATACTTAACAAAAACCAAATATGAATCATGAGGAAAATGAAAAACAATAAAGTTAAGAAACAACCAAGAAGTTTCCTTTTTTAAAGAATATAAACAGAAAATCTATTAATTTACATAATCTTAAAGAATTCCAGGTATACATAATAGGAAATATGAGGAAGAGATCAATAGATAATGAATATATTTATAGTTAAAAGTGAATTGGCTTCCCTGGTGGCTCAGAGGTTAAAGCGTCTGCCTGCAATGCAAGAGACCTGGGTTCGATCCCTAGGTCGGGAAGATCCCCTGGAGAAGGAAATGGCAACCCACTCCAGTATTCTTGTCTGGAGAATCCCATGGACAGAGGAGCCTGGTGGGCTACAGTCCACAGGGTCGCAAAGAGTTGCACACAACTGAGCGACTTCACTCACTTTCACTTTAAAAGTGAATACATTTCTGAACATATATTTTCAAAACCTGGGTAAAATTGATGATATGCTAGGAAGACATAATGTACTTAACACATCCCAGTTGTAACTGATACCTAAACACCATAAATACTATGTATGAATTTGTAAGATTTGTTCTAGAAAAGCACTTACATTTTAGAAATAAAAAAGTATATATATATTTATATACACACATATATATATTTGGATATATTTGGATATTCCAGGACTTCTCTCTTAACCATCCCTCCTTCCCTTCCTTCTCCTCCTTCAACTACTTCTTCCTCTTCCCATTCTCCCCCCATCCTCCTTCTCCTTCTTCTACCACTTCCCCTTCTCTCTCTTCCTCCCCAGTATGATAAATGTTATTTCTCTTTCACAAGCTGATGTTTCCTATTATGATAATGGCTTAAAACTAGTGAGGATTTATCTTACAAGCTGAAAGGCTTTCAACCATTGATGGTGGTGGTTTAGTCACTAAGTTGTGTCCGACTCTTGAGACCCAATGGACTGTAGCCCACCAGATTCCTCTCTCCGTGTGATTTTCCAGGCAAGAATACTGGAGTGGATTGCTATTTCCTTCTCCACGGGATCTTCCTGACCCAGGAATTGAACCCGAGTCTCCTGCATTTCAGGCAGATTCTTTACCAACTGAGCTATGAGGGAAGCCTGCTAAAAATACACTATTTATGATCATACCAGGAGTACAGGTGAAAGCAGGGACAAATGGTTACCCCACTTAAAACAACCAAATAAATATGTTTGCACTTTTCAACAATAGAAACAAAATTAATGTACTATTGGCTCTAGGTTCATCCACCACACTACAACTGACTCAAATTTGTTCCTTTATGTGACTGAGTAATATTCCATTGTATATATGTACCACACTTCTTTATTCATTCATTGTCTATGAACATCTAGGTTGCTTCCATGTCCTTGTTGTTCAGTTGCTCAGTTGTGTCTGACCCTTTGCAACTCCATAGACTGAAGTACACCAGTCTTCCCTGTCCTTCACTGTCTCCCAGAGATTGGTGACATCATTCTATTTGGATAAATATTCATAATTGTGATTGCTGTGTTAGATGATACTTCTATTTTTAATATTTTGAGGAGCTTTTTATACTGTTATCAATATTTGCAGCACCAATTAGCATCCCTTCCAACTGCATAATAATTTTACCTTTTATCCACATTACAAATACTTCTTATCTCTTGACCTTTGAAAATGGCTATTCTAAAGAGTGTGAGGTGATATCTCACTGTGGTTTGGATTTGCACTTCCCTGATGACTAATGATGTAGAGCATCTTTTCAAGTACTCATTGGTCATTTGTATATCTTCTTTGGAAAAATGTCTTCTCAAGTCCTCCATTATTATTTTTTATCAGATTTGTTATTTTACTGTTGAGTTCTATGAGTTTCTTATTTACTTTTAATACTATCCTTTATCTAATATATGGTTTGCAAAAAATTTCCTCTCATTCTGTAGGTTGCCTTTTCTTTTTCTTTTTTCTTTTACTATGTAGCAGTTTTTAAGTTATGATGTAAGTTCTACTTCTTAAATTTGCTCTTGTTGCTTGTGCTTCTGGCATCATATAAAAATATTACTTTAAAAAAAAAATGTCTTCTCAAGTCCTCCATTATTATTTTTTATCAGATTTGTTATTTTACTGTTGAGTTCTATGAGTTTCTTATTTACTTTTAATACTATCCTTTATCTAATATATGGTTTGCAAAAAATTTCCTCTCATTCTGTAGGTTGCCTTTTCTTTTTCTTTTTTCTTTTACTATGTAGCAGTTTTTAAGTTATGATGTAAGTTCTACTTCTTAAATTTGCTCTTGTTGCTTGTGCTTCTGGCATCATATAAAAATATTACTTTAAAAAATGTATTCAAATTATTTAAACTGAAAAAAAAGAATTCACCAATTTCTCCCCTCTTGTTCTGACTTCTGGAAACCACCACCAATGTTTCTATAGCCTTGAATATTTATTTATTTATAGAGTTCACATAAGAGAGGTCATAAGATACTTATTTTTCCATGTCTGACTTATTTCACTCAGCATGATTTCCTCAAGGTCCACATGTTGTCACAAATAGAAAAATCCCATGCCTTTTTATGGCTGAATAATATTCTAGTATGTGTATGTATATATATACATGTGTGTATGTATATGTATGGATATACATTTGGATTTCCTTTCCATTTAGGTCATCACAGGGCACCAAACTGAGTTCCCTGTGCTATACAACTGCTTACCACTAGATTTATATTTTTCATATCAGTATCTGCATCAATTCAGTTGCTCAGTCACATTCAACTCTTTGCAGCCCCATGAACTGCAGCACGCCAGGCCTCCCTGTCCATCACCAACTCCTGGAGTCCACCCAAATCCATGTCCATTGAGTTGGTGATGCCATCCAACCATCTCATTTTCTGTTGTACCCTTTCCTCCTACACTCAATCTTTCCCAGCATCAGGATCTTTTCAAATGAGTCAGCTCTTCGCATCAGGTCGCCAAAGTATTGGAGTTTAGAGTATATATGTCAATACTGCTCTCTCAATTCATACAACCTTTTCCTTCTTCCACTGTGTCCAGAAGTCTGTTATTTACATTTTCATCTCTATTTGTGCCCTAGAAAGAGGTTCATCAGTACCATTTTGCTAGATTCCAAATTATGTTAAAATATGATATATGCTTTTCTCTTTCAGACTTACTGCACTCTGTATAATTGGCTCTAGGTTCATCCATCACCCTACAATTGACTCAGATTTGTTCCTTTATATGGCTGAATAATAATCCATTTTATATATGTACCACACTTCTTTATCCATTGATCTGTCTATGGATATTTAGGTTGCTTACATGTCCTTGTTGATCAGTTGCTCAGTCATCTCCAACTCTTTGCGACTCCATAGACTGCAGTATGCCTGGCATCCCTCTCCTTCTCTATCTCCCAGAGATTGCTCAAACTCACGTTCATTGACTCAGTGGTGCCACCTATCCATCTCATCCTCTCTCACTTCTCTTCCTGCCCTCAATCTTTCCCAGCATCAAGGTCTTTTCCAGTGACTTGGCTTTTTGCATCAGGTGACCAAATATTGGAGCTTCAGATACATCATCAGTCCTTCCAATGAATATTCAGGACTGATTTCCTCTAGGATTGACTGGTTGGATCTCCTTGCAGTCCAAGGGACTCTCAAGAGTCTTCTCCAACACCACAGTTCAAAAGCATCAGTTCTTCGGTGCTCAGCCTTCTTTATAGTCCAACTCTCACATCCATACATGATTACTGGAAAAACTATAGCTTTGACTAGATGGACCTTTGTTGGCAAAGTGATGTCTCTGTTTTTTAATACACTGTCTAGGTTTGTCATGGGCTTCCCTGGTGGCTCAGATGGTAGAGAATCTGCCTGCAGTGTGGGAGACCTGGGTTTAAACCCTGGGTAGGGAAGATCCCCTGGAGGAGAGCATGGCAACCTACTCCTGTATTCTTGCCTGGAGAATTCCCCCATGGACAGAGGAGCCTGGTGGGCTACAGTCCATGGGGTCGTGAAGTGTTGAACATGACTGAGCGACTAAGCACCTGGATATTGGCCTCTAGCACCTAGGTTTGTCATAGCTTTTCTTCCAAGGAGCAAGTGTCTTTTCATAGCATGGCTGCAGTGATTTTGGAGCCCAAGAAAATAGTCACTGTTTCCATATTTTTCTCATCTATTTGCCATGAAGTGATGGGACCAGATGCCATAACTTTACTTTTTTGAATGTTGAGTTTTAAGCCAGCCTTTCCACTCTCCTCTTTGACCTTCATCAAGAGGCTCTTTAGTTCCTCTTCCCTTTCTGCCATTAGGATAGTGTCATCTGCATATCAGAGATTACTGTTTCTCCTGTCAATCTTAATTCCAGCTTGAGCTTCATCCAGCCTGGCATTTCACATGATGTACTCTGCGTATAAGTTAATTTTTTTGAACCAGTCCGTTGTTCCATGTCTAGTTCTAACTGTTGCTTCTTGACCTGCATACGTGTTTCACAGGAGGCAGGGAAGGTGATCTGGTATTCCCATCTCTTTAAGAAATTTCCACAGTTTGTTGTGATCCACAGTCAAAGGCTCTCATGTAGTCAATGAAGCAGAAGTAGGTGTTTATCTGGAATTCTCTTCCTTTTCTATTATTCAACAAATATTGACAATCTAATCTCTGGTTTCTCTGGCTTTTCTAAATCTACCTTGTACATCTGGAAGTTCTCATTTCACATACTGGTGAAACCTAGCTTGAAGGATTTTGAGCATTACTGTGATAGGATATGAGATGAGAAGCACTGTGAAGTAGTTTGAACATTCTTTGTCATTACCCTTCTTTGGGATTGGAATGAAAACTGACCTGTTAAAGCCTCACTGGGAGAATTTTGAGCATTACTTTGCTAAAATGTTAGATGAGTGCAATTATGCAGCAGTTCGAACATTCTTTGGCATTACCTTTCTTTGGGATTGGAATGAAAACTGATCTCTTCCAGTCTTGTGGCCACTGCTGAATTTTCCAATTTTGCTGGCATATTGAGTGCAGCACTTTAACAGAATCATCTTTTAAGATTTGAAGTAGCTCAACTGGAACTCCATCACCTCCACTAGCTTTGTTTGAAGTAATGCTTCCTAAGGCCCATTTGAATTCACACTCCAGGATGTTTGGCTCTAGGTGAATGATCACACTATTGTAATTATCTGGGTCATTAAGAGCTTTTCTGTACAGTTCCTCTGCGTATTCTTGCCACCTCATCTTAATGTCTTCTGCTTTTGTTAGATCCATATCATTTCTGTCCTTTATTGTTTCCATCTTTGCATGAAATGTTTCCTTGTTATCTCTAATTTTCTTGAAGAGATCTCTATTCTTTCCCATTTTATTGTTTTCCTCTATTTATTTGCATTGTTCACTTAAGAAAGCTTTCTTATCTCTCCTTGCTATTCTTTGGAACTCTGCATTCAGATGGGTATATTTTCCCTTTTCTCTTTTGTCTTTTGCCTTCCTTCTTTTCTCAGCTATTTATAAAGCCTTCCCAGACAACAATTTTGCCTTCTTATATTTCTTTTTCTTGGGGATGATTTTGGTCACCACCTCCTGCACAATGTTATGAACCTCCATCCATAGTTCTTCAGGTAGTCTGTCTATCAGAATTAATCCCTTAAATCTATTTGCCACATCCACTGTATAATAAGGGATTTGATTTATGTCATACCTAAATGTCCTAGGGATTTTCCCTACTTCCTTTCATTTAAGTCTGAATTTTGCCATATGGAACTCATGATCAGAGCCACAGTCACCTCCAGATCTTTTTTTTTTTTTTTTTGCTGACTGTATAGAGCTTCTCTATCTTTGGCTACATAGAATATAATCAATCTGAATTCTTGGCTGCTGCTGCTGCTGCTAAGTCACTTCAGTCGTGTCCAACTCTGTGTGACCCCATAGACGGCAGCCCACCAGGCTCCCCCGTCCCTGGGATTCTCCAGGCAAGAACACTGGAGTGGGTTGCCATTTCCTTCTCCAATGCATGAAAGAGAAAAGTGAAAGTGAAGTCGCTCAGTCTGTCCGACTGTTAACGACCCCATGGACTGCAGCCCACCAGGCTACTCCATCCATTGGATTTTCCAGGCAAGAGTACTGGGGTGGGGTGCCATTGCCTTCCCCAGAATTCTTGGCTACAGAGAATATAATCAATCTGAATTCGTTATTGACCATCTGGTGATGTCCATGTCTGTTGTGTTACTGGAAGATGTTTGCTATGACCAATGGGTTCTCTTGGCAAAACTCTGTTAGCCTTTGGCCTGCTTTATTTTGTAGTTCAAAGCCAAACTTGCCTTTTACTCCAGGTATCTCTTGACATCCCACTTTGACATTCCAGTCTCCTATGATGAAAGGAGCATCTTTTTTTTTTTTTTTTTTTTGGTGTTAGTTCCAGAAGGTCTTGTAGGTCTTCATAGAACCACTCAACTTCAGCTTCTTTGGCATTAATGGTTGGGGCACATCCTGGCTATTGTAAATAGTCCTGCTATGAATATTGGGGCACATGTGTCTTTTTGAATTATGATTTTATCAGAGTATATGACTGGTAATGGGATTTTTGGGTCATATGGTAGTTTCACTTCTATTTTGTAAATGACATCTCTATACTCTTTTCCAGAGTGGCTGTATCAATTTACATTCCCACCAGCAGTCCAAGTGGGTTCCCTTTTCTCTACATCCTCTTTAGAATTTATTGTTTGTTAACGTTTTGATGATGGCCATTCTGACCGATTTGAGGTGATACCTCATTGTAGTTTTGATTTGCATTTCTCTCAATACTTTGGCCACCTGATGTGAAGAGCTGACTCATTTGAGAAGACCCTGATGCTGGGAAAGATAGAGGGCAGGAGGAGAAGGGGACGACAAAGGATGAGTTGGTTGGACGGCATCACCAACTCAATGGACATGGGTTTGGGTAGACTCCGGCAGTTGGTGACGGATAAAGAGGCCTGGAGTGGTGTGGTTCATGGGGTGGCAAAGAGTCGGACACAACTTAGTGACTGAACTGAGCTGAACTGAATGATGAGTGACTCTGATCATCTTTTCATGTGTTTGTTTTCTACTTGTCTGTCTTGTTTGGAGAAATGTCTGTTTAGGTCTTCTGACCATTTTTTGACTGAGTTTTTCTTTTTTTTTATTGAGTTGAAAGAGTTTCTGGTATATTTTTGAGATTAATCTTTTGTCAATTACTTTATTTGCAACTACTTTATCCCTTGTTGAGTGTCATTTTTTCATTTGTTTATAGTTTCCTTTGCCATACAAAAGATTTTAAGTTTAATTAGACCCCATTTGTTTATTTTTATTTCCATTGCTCTAAGATTTAAGCCTATGTTTTCCTCTAAGAGTTTAATAGTGTCTAGTGTCTATCATTTTGAGTTTATTTTTGTGTATGGTGTTAGGAAGAGTTTTCTAGTTTCATTCTTGTAAACGTAGCTGTCCAGTTTCCCCAGCACCAGTTATGAAGAGGCTGCATTTTCTTTGTTGTATATTCTTGTCTCCTGTGTCAAAGATAAGGTGTCCATAGGTGCACAGGTTTATCTCTGGGCTTTCTATCTTGTTCCATTGATGTATATTTCTGTTTTTGTGCCAGTACCATGCTGTCTTGATTATTGTAGCATTGTAGTGTAGTCTAAAATCAGGACAGTTGATTTGTTCAGCTCCATTTTTCTTTCTCAAGATTGTTTTGGATATTTGAGTCTTTTGTGTTTCCATACAAACTGTAAAAAAATTTGTTCTAGTTCTGTGAAAAATACTATTGATAATTTGATAGGATTGCATTGAATCTGTAGATGCTTTGGTTAATATACTCATTTTCATGAAATTTATTCTTCCAATCTAAGAGCATGGTATATTTCTCTATCTGTTTATGTTGTTTTGATTTCTTTCATCCATGTCTTACAGTTTTCTGCATATAGACCTTTTGTCTCCTTACTTTGGTTTATTCCTAGGTATTTTATTCTTCTTGTTATAATGGTGAATGGAATTGTTTCCTTATGAATTGTGTGAGTTATTATGTTTTAGATACTAACCTTTTATCAAATATATTGTTTGAAAATATCTTCTCCCATTCAATTGGCAGCACTTTCACTTTTGTTGATAGTTTACTTCACTGTGAAAAGCTTTTTAGTTTGATGCAGTCCCCTGTGTTTGTTTTTATTTTTGTTTCCCTTGTCTGAGGAGATATATTTAAAAAAAAAAACATAACACTAACACTGTAAAAAACAATACACTAATAAGTATTGCATATTTTTTACAAGTTTTATGATTTGTGGTCTTACATTTAAGATTTTATTCCATTTTCAATTTATTTTTTTACATGGTATAAGAGAGTTGTCCAGTTTGATTCTTTTGCATGTAGTTTTCCAGTTTTACCAAAACAATTTATTGAAGAGGCAGTCTCCCCCATTTCTATTCCTGCCTCCTTTGTCATAGATTAATTGTCCATATAAAATTGTGGGTTCATTTCTCCACTTTCTATTCTGCTCCACTGACCTATGTATCTGATTTTATACCAGTACTATACTGTTTTCATCACTATGGCTTTGTAGTATAGTTTGAAATCAAGGAATGTGCTTACTTCAGTTTTGTTCTGTTTTCTCAAGTTTGTTTTGACCTTTAGGGTCTATTGTGTTTTCATACAAATTTTAGATTTATCTGTTCTAGTTCTATGAAAGTTGTTATTAGTATAATATTTGGTTAGGAATTTCATGCAATCTGTAGAATGCCTTAAGTAGTATGAATATTTTAACATATTAATTCTTCCAGTGAATGAACATAGTGTAGCATTTGATCTGTTTGTGTCATTTTCAACTTATTGCATCAGTGTATAATAGTTTTCTAAGTACAAATCTTTTCTCTGCAGTTAATTTGTTCCTTTGTTGCCGTTCAGTCACTCAGTAGTGTCAGTTCAGTTCAGTCACTCAGTCGTGTCTGACTCTTTGCGACCCCATGAATCGCAGCACGCCAGGTCTCCCTGTCCATCACCATCTCCCGGAGTTCACTCAGACTCACGTCCATCGAATCCGTGATGCCATCCAGCCATCTCATCCTCGGTCATCCCCTTCTCCTCCTGCCCCCAATCCCTCCCAGCATCAGAGTCTTTTCCAATGAGTCAACTCTTCGCATGAGGTGGCCAAAGTACTGGAGTTTCAGCTTTAGCATCATTCCTTCCAAAGAAATCCCAGGGTTGATCTCCTTCAGAATGGACTGGTTGGATCTCCTTGCAGTCCAAGGGACTCTCAAGAGTCTTCTCCAACACCACAGTTCAAAAGCATCAATTCTTCGGCGCTCAGCTTTCTTCACAGTCCAACTTTCACATCCATACATGACCACAGGAAAAACCATAGCCTTGACTAGGCGGACCTTAGTCGGCAAAGTAATGTCTCTGCTTTTGAATATACTATCCAGGTTGGTCATAACTTTTCTTCCAAGGAGTAAGCGTCTTTTAATTTCATGGCTGCAGTCACCATCTGCAGTGATTTTGGAGCCCCAAAAAATAAAGTCTGACACTGTTTCCACTGTTTCCCCATCTATTTCCCATGAAGTGATGGGACCGGATGCCATGATCTTCGTTTTCTGAATGTTGAGCTTTAAGCCAACTTTTTCGCTCTCCTCCTTCACTTTCATCAAGAGGCTTTTTAGCTCCTCCTCACTTTCTGCCATAAGGGTGGTGTCATCAGCATATCTGAGGTTATTGATATTTCTCCCGGCAATCTTGATTCCAGCTTGTGTTTCTTCCAGTCCAGCGTTTCTCATGATGTACTCTGCATATAAGTTAAATAAGCAGGGAGACAATATACAGCCTTGACGTACTCCTTTTCCTATTTGGAACCAGTCTGTTGTTCCATGTCCAGTTCTAACTGTTGCTTCCTGACCTGCATACAGATTTCTCAAGAGGCAGGTTAGGTGGTCTGGTATTCCCATCTCTTTCAGAATTTTCCACAGTTTATTGTGATCCACACAGTCAAAGGCTTTGGCATAGTCAATAAAGCAGAAATAGATGTTTTTCTGGAACTCTCTTGCTTTTTCCATGATCCAGCGGATGTTGGCAATTTGATCTCTGGTTCCTCTGCCTGTTCTAAAACCAGCTTGAACATCAGGGAGTTCACGGTTCACATATTGCTGAAGCCTGGCTTGGAGAATTTTGAGCATTACTTTACTAGCGTGTGAGATGAGTGCAATTGTGCGGTAGTTTGAGCATTCTTTGGCATTGCCTTTCTTTGGAATTGGAATGAAAACTGACCTTTTCCAGTCCTGTGGCCACTGCTGAGTTTTCCAAATTTGCTGGCATATTGAGTGCAGCACTTTCACAGCATCATCTTCCAGGATTTGAAACAGCTCAACTGGAATTCCATCACCTCCACTAGCTTTGTTCTTAGTGATGCTTTCTAAGGCCCACTTGACTTCACATTCCAAGATGTCTGGCTCTAGATTAGTGATCACATCCTCATGATTATCTGGGTCGTGAAGATCTTTTCTGTACAGTTCTTCTGTGTATTCTTGCCACCTCTTCTTAATATCTTCTGCTTCTGTTAGGTCCATACCATTTCTATCCTTTATCGAGCCCATCTTTGCATGAAATGTTCCCTTGGTATCTCCAATTCTCTTGAAGAGATCTCTAGTCTTTCCCATTCTGTTGTTTTCCTCTATCTCTTTGCATTGATTGCTGAAGAAGGCTTTCTTATCTCTTCTTGCTATTCTTTGGAACTCTGCATTCAGATGCTTATATCTTTTCTTTTCTCCTTTGCTTTTCGCCTCTCTTCTTTTCAGTGCTATTTGTAAGGCTTCTCCAGACAGCCATTTTGCTTTTTTGCATTTCTTTTCCATGGGGATGGTCTTGATCCCTGTCTCCTGTACAATGTCACGAACCTCATTCCATAGTTCATCAGGAACTCTGTCTATCAGATCTAGGCCCTTAAATCTATTTCTCACTTCCACTGTATAATCATAAGGGATTTGATTTAGGTCATACCTGAATGGTCTAGCGGTTTTCCCTACTTTCTTCAATTTAAGTCTGAATTTGGAAATAAGGAGTTCATGATCTGAGCCACAGTCAGCTCCTGGTCTTGTTTTTGTTGACTGTATAGAGCTTCTCCATCTTTGGCTGCAAAGAATATAATCAATCTGATTTCGGTGTTGACCATCTGGTGATGTCCATGTGTAGAGTCTTCTCTTGTGTTGCTGGAAGAGGGTGTTTGCTATGACCAGTGCATTTTCTTGGCAAAACTCTATTAGTCTTTGCCCTGCTTCATTCCGCATTCCAAGGCCAAATTTGCCTGTTACTCCAGGTGTTTCTTGACTTCCTACTTTAGCATTCCAGTCCCCTATAATGAAAAGGACATCTTTTTTGGGTGTTAGTTCTACAAGGTCTTGTAGGTCTTCATAAAACCGTTCAACTTCAGCTTCTTCAGCATTACTGGTTGGGGCATAGACTTGGATAACTGTGATATTGAATGGTTTGCCTTGGAAACGAACAGAGATCATTCTGTCGTTTTTGAGATTGCATCCAAGTACTGCATTTCGGACTCTTTTGTTGACCATGATGGCTACTCCATTTCTTCTGAGGGATTCCTGCCCGCAGTAGTAGATATAATGGTCATCTGAGTTAAATTCACCCATTCCAGTCCATTTTAGTTCGCTGATTCCTAGAATGTCGACGTTCACCCTTGCCATCTCTTGTTTGACCACTTCCAATTTGCCTTGATTCATGGACCTGACATTCCAGGTTCCTATGCAATATTGTTCTTTACAGCATCGGATCTTGCTTCTATCACCAGTCACATGCACAACTGGGTATTGTTTTTGCTTTGGCTCCATCCCTTCATTCTTTCTGGAGTTATTTCTCCACTGATCTCCAGTAGCATATTGGGCACCTAACGACCTGGGGAGATTCTCTTTTGATATCCTATCATTTTGCCTTTTCATACTGTTCATGGGGTTCTCAAGGCAAGAATACTGAAGTGGCTTGCCATTCCCTTCTCCAGTGGACCACGTTCTGTCAGACCTCTCCACCATGACCCGCCCGCCTTGGGTTGCCCTGCAGGCATGGCTTGGTTTCATTGAGTTAGACAAGGCCCTGGTCCTAGTGTGATTAGATTGACTAGTTTTCTGCGAGTATGGTTTCAGTGTGTCTGCCCTCTGATGCTCTCTTGCAACACCTACCATCTTACTTGGGTTTCTCTTACCTTGGGCGTGGGTTGTCTCTTCACGGCTGCTCCTTACCTTGGACGAGGGGTATCTCCTTACCGCCGCAGTTCCTGACCTTCAACGTGGGACAGCTCCTCTAGGCCCTCCTGCGCCTGCGCAGCCCCTGCTCCTCGGGTTGCTCCTCCCGGCCGCCGGCCGTGGCCTCGGGCGTGGGTGGCTTCTCCCAGCTGCCGCCCCTGGCCTCGGGCTCAGGGTGGCTCCTCCGGGTCACCACCCCTGGCCTCGGGCGCAAGGTGGCTTCTCCCGGCCGCCCCTGGCCTCGGACGTGGGGTGTCTCTTCCTGGCCGCCCCTGACCTCGGACACGGGGTAGCTCCTCCCGGCCGCCGCCCTGACCTCAGACGCGGGGTGTCTCCTCCCGGCCGCCACTGACCTCAGACACAGGGTAGCTCCTCTCGGCCGTTCCTGCGCCGTCGCAGCCTGGCACTCTAGGTTGCTGCCCCTGACCTCGGACGTGGGGTAGCTCCTCTCGCCCGCGCTGAGTGCGCCGGCCCGGCTCTCGCAAGCGAACCGCTAGACCATTCAGGTATGACCTAAATCAAATCCCTTATGATTATACAGTGGAAGTGAGAAATAGATTTAAGGGCCTAGATCTGATAGATAGAGTGCCTGATGAACGATGGAATGAGGTTCATGACATTGTACAGGAGACAGGGATCAAGACCATCCCCATGGAAAAGAAATGCAAAAAAGCAAAATGGCTGTCTGGAGAAGCCTTACAAATAGCACTGAAAAGAAGAGAGGCGAAAAGCAAAGGAGAAAAGAAAAGATATAAGCATCTGAATGCAGAGTTCCAAAGAATAGCAAGAGATAAGAAAGCCTTCTTCAGCAATCAATGCAAAGAGATAGAGGAAAACAACAGAATGGGAAAGACTAGAGATCTCTTCAAGAGAATTGGAGGTACCAAGGGAACTCAGTAGTGTATGACTCTGCAACTCCATGGCCTGCAGCATGCCAGGCTTCTCTAGGAGATCATCATCTCCTAGAGCTTGCTCAAACTCATGTCCATTGAGTCAGTGATACCTTCCAACCATCTCGTCCTCTGTCGTCCCCTTCTCCTTCTATCTTTCTCAGCATCAGTGTGGTTTCTAATGAGTTGGCTCTTCACATCAGGTGGCCAAAGTATTGGAGTTTCAGATTCAACATAAGTCCTTCCAATGAATATTCAGGATTGATTTCTTTTAGGATTGACTGATTTGATCTCCTTGCAGTCCAAGGGACTCAAGAGTCTTCTCCAACATCACAGCTCAAAAGCATCAATTCTTCAGGGCTCAGGTTTCTTTATGGTTCCACTCTCACATCCATACATGACTACTGGAAAAACCAGAGCTTTGACTATACAGACCTTTGTTGGCAAACTTAAGTCTCTGCTTTTGAAGACACTGTCTAGGTTTGTCATAGCTTTTCTTCCAAGGGGCAAGTGCCTTTTAATTTCATGGCTGTAGTTACCATCTGCAGTAATTCTGGACCCCAAGAAAATAAAGTCTGTCACTGTTTCCATTGTTTCCCCATCTATTTGCTATTAAGTGATGGGACTGGGTGCCATGATTTTAGTTTTTGAATGATGAGCTTTAAGCCAGTTTTTCACTCTCTTTTTTTACCTTCATGAAGAGACTCTTTAGTTCCTCTTTGCTTTCTGCCATAAGGATGGAGTTATTTGCATATCTGAGGTTATTGATATTTCTCCCTGCAATCTTGATTCCAGCTTATGTTTCATTCATCATGGCATTGTTTATTTTGAAATCCATTTTGTTTGATATAAGTATTACTTCACCAGCTTTCATTTTGTTTCCATTTGCATGGAAAACTTTTTCTAATCCATCACTTTCAGTCCATGTCTGTTCTTAGACCTAAAGGGAGATTCTTGTAGGCAGCATATATGTTAGCTTTTTTTTTTTTTAATCAGTTCAACTATTCTGTGTTTTTTGATGGGACCATTTAGTCCATTCATATTTAAAATAATTATTTAGAGGTATGTTAACTATTTGGGGTTGTTTTTGCAGGGATATTTTTGTTGTTGTTGTTCCTTTCTTCTTTTGCTCTCTTCCCTTGTGATTTGATGACTTTTAGTGTTTGTTCCTTTTTCTTTGTATGTGTGTATGTATTATAGATTTGTGGTTTATTGTTCCCATGAGGTTTGTTGTTTTGTTGTTTAGTCGCTAAGTCATGTCTGACTTTTTTGCGACCCCATAGACTGTAGCCCGCCAGACTCCTTTGTCCAAGGGATTTCCCAGGCAAGAATACTGGAGTGGGTTGCCATTTGCCACTCCAACCTTGGGATTTACATATAGCTACATATCACTATGTTAAGTTGCTGATCTCTTAAGTTCAAATACATTTTAACAACTCTGCATTTTTATTTCCCCAGTGTTTACTGTTTTAATATATTTTATATTTTTTGCATCTTTAACTACTTATGGTGAATATAGATACTTTTACTACTTTTGTGTTTACGTGTGTGTGTGTGTGTGTGTGTGTGTGTTAGTCACTCAGTCATGTCTGACTCTTGGCAACTCCCTAGACTGTAGCCCATCAGGTTCCTTTGTCCATGGAACTCTCCAGGCAGGAATACTGGAGTGGGTTGCCATTTCCTTCTCCATGTGTTTTACCTGCTAATTGACTATCTTTACTGTATATTTGCCTTCAGCAATGAGATTTTTCTTTTATAATTTTCATATTTCATTTTTTTTGTTTAGAGAAGTCTCTTTAAAATTTCTTCTAAAGCTGGGTTTCGGGTGCTGAACCTCTTTCAGCTTTTACTTGTGTGCAAAACCTTTTATCTTTTCTTCAAATGTGAACGATAGTCTTGCTGGGTAGAGTGATCTAGTTGCTAGGTTTTTGCCTTTTATCACTTTAAACATACTATGCCATTACCTTCTGGTCTCCAGAGTTTTGCTGAAAAAGACAACTGAGAGCTTTATGGGAGTTCCCTTTATGTAATATGCTTTTTTCCCTTGCTGTTTTTAATATTTTCTCTTTATCTTTATTTTTTTTTTCTATTTTAATTGTGGTCCTCTTTGCATTAACTCTGTGATTCATGGGCATGCGTGTTCATTTCCCTTTCTCAAGTTAAGGAAATTTTTAGCTATCATGTCTTCAAATATATTTCCTGCCCCTTTATTTCTCTCTTCTCATTCTGGGGTCCCTATAATGCAAATGTTAATACATCTGATGTTGTCCCTGACAGCTGCTAAACTGGTCTCATTTTTAATTCTTATTTTTTCCTCTTCAGTTTGAGTGATTTCCATTCTTTTTTTCTCAGTTCACTAATGCATTTCTTCATATCATCTAATCTAATGTTGATTCCTTCTAGTGTATTTTCTATTTGTTATTGTATTTTTCATCTCTGTTTGATTCTTATTTATATATTCTAATTCTCTATTAAACTTTCACTGCATTTCTCCATTCTGTTCCCTAGTTCTTTCAGTGTCTTCATAATCATTAGTCTGAACTCTTTATTGGGTAGATTGATTATCTCCACTTTACTTAGTTCTTCTACTGGGGGGTTATCTTTTTCCTTCATTTGGAACATATTCCTCTGTTGCCTCATTTTTCCAAATTTGCTGTTTTTATTTATATGTATTTAGTGGGTTGGTTACTTTTCTGATCTTGGAGAAGTGGCTTTTTTTAGGAGACATTCTATGTATCCCAATAGTGCAGTCTCCTCTGGTCACCAGAGCTGTATGCTCTTGGTCTTCTCCCTATGTGGGCTGTGTGGGCCACTCTATGTAGTGGGCTGACTATTGTTGACACTGTGGTATGCATGGTCGGCCCCTGGTCTGGTTGGTTGTCAGGCCCTAAATTGTGCAGAGGCTGCTCGCCATTGGTAGGACAACTCAGGTCACAGAGAAGCTGGCTGTGGAGCCCTGAGAGACTCCAGGGCTAGTGCTGGCCCACTGGTGAGAAGAGCTGGCTTCTTAATTGGGTGGTTGTGGGACCAGGGGTCCTGAGCCTAGGGTTGTTCTGTTAATGGATGGATGTGCTTTCTGACATCACTGGCTGCATGATCTGGTATGTCCCCAAACTGATAACAGTCCATGGGTGGGTGGGTCTTTATCTCTGTGTGTCTGAATTGGTCCAGGGTATCTGGGAGCTAGTGTCAGCCTAATGGTGGACAGGGACTAGGGGGTCCTAGGGATAGTATTTGCTTATTGGTAGACTGAACCATGTCCCATGGTCTCTGTCTATAGGACTCTGGAGTCCCAAAGCAGGTATTGTCATGCTTGTTGGTGGAGCTAGTTGTTGACACAGCTGGCTGAGGGCCTTGGGATATTCCAAAACTTGTATCAGTTCCCTGATGGGTGGAACAAGATGCCAAAACAGCTGCCTAAGGGACCCAAGATGTTCCAGAGTTGGTATTGGCCTGTTGTTGGGTTGGGCCTTGGCCCAGGGAATCCTGGGGCTGGTACTTCCTAACTAACAGTTAAGGCTGGTCTCAGGGCTAGTGCTGGCCCACTGGTGTGCAGGGCTAGGTTCTGGGCTCTCTGATGGAAATTACTATGTCTCATTCAGCTGAGGGATCAGGGGATCTTAAAGCAGTGGTCCTGTAGATGAGTAAGGCTGTGTTACTTCCTAGCTAGTTGCCTGGTCTGAGGCATTCGGGTACTGATGCAAACAAGCTTGTGGGTGGAGTCAGGTTCCAGTGCTAATAAGCTGAAAGAAGGAATCCAAAATGGCCCTTGCTAATCCCAGCATCCATTTGGTACAACAAGCTCCCAAAATTGGCTACCACCAGTGTCTATGTCCCTACCAGTGTCTATGTCCAGTTGTATGCTGCTTCTAGGCAAGACTCTCCAAAAACAGCAGGTGGGACTAAACTACAATCTTTCCAAATTATTGCTTCTTTTCTGGCTCCTAAAGCATGTGAGATATTGTGTATGTCCTTTAATAGTGGAGTTTCTATTATCTATGGAGCCCTATATGTGCATGCTCAGTCACTCAGAAATGTCCAATTCTTTGAGACCCCATGGACTGTAGTCCACCAGGTTCTTCTGTCCATGGGATTCTCCAGGCAAGAATACTGGAGTGGGTTGCCATTTCCTCTTCCAAGGGATCTTCCTGACCCAGGGATTGAACTCACTTCTGTGGCTCCTGCATTGGCAGGCAGATTCTTTACCACAGAGCCACCTGAGAAGCCCCTCCACAACCCTGTGTGTCTTCCAAAATTAAAGTCTACTGGCCTTCAAATGCAATTGTTCTGGGGGTTCATCTTTCTGGTGCAAGACCCCTGGGCTGGGGTGCCCAGTGTGGGACCTGTCTCTTATACACAACCAGGCAAGAATACTGGAGTGGGTTGCCATTTCCTCTTCCAAGGGATCTTCCTGACCCAGGGATTGAACTCACTTCTGTGGCTCCTGCATTGGCAGGCAGATTCTTTACCACAGAGCCACCTGAGAAGCCCCTCCACAACCCTGTGTGTCTTCCAAAATTAAAGTCTACTGGCCTTCAAATGCAATTGTTCTGGGGGTTCATCTTTCTGGTGCAAGACCCCTGGGCTGGGGTGCCCAGTGTGGGACTCAGGTCCCTCGATCCTTGTGGAGAACTTCTGTCATTTTAATTATCCTCCCACTTGTGGGTCTTGATTATATCAACTTTATTATTATTAACTCCTTCCCTCCTACCCATTTCATTATGTACCGGGGACCAGCCCCCCCATTGGTAACAGAGGAGTTAGTGAAAAATAGCCAGACAGGCAAATTCTGGTTTGGGGGTAGATGTTCGAGCAGGTCCAGGGGGTCCCTCGAGTCCTGACTCACCTTTGCCTGTCAGGCCTCTTCCTCATGACCTTTGTCATGGGTGGGATCTCTCGTGCAGGCCCCCGGCAACTATGGTTCCATCTTTAGAGCTTTAGTTGTAGATCTTTTCTGCTAGATTTCAGGCTTTATCATCAATCCTTGATCTCTAAATAGTTGTTAGTGTGCCCATGGTAGAAGGTGAGCTCAGGGTCTTCCTACCCACCACCTTGACTGCAAACTCTTAAAGAATAGATCTTAAGTCCCCACATCAAAAGGGAATGATGATTATATGATGGGAAAGAAGTGTTAGGTAATACTATATAATCGTAATCAAATATTATAATATATAACTGTTTATATAATATTGCAATATTTCAGTTCAGTTCAGTCACTCAGTCGTGTCCGACTCTTTGCGACCCCATGAATCGCAGCACGCCAAGCCTGGCGTGCTGCGATTCATGGGGTCGCAAAGAGCTGGACACAACTGAGCAACTGAACTGAACTGAAAGAAAACAAGTATGTCACCAACTAAATGATAAAATGTGGTATTTGGAAAACGAATTTAATCTGTTTCTAACATAAGTTTTATCACATTGAAGACTGTTCTCCATCTGTTTTCACAGTCCTGAATGAAACTGTACTCTACTGAGCATTAATAATTGTATATGAGTGAGTAAAACAGAAAAATGTTGCTTATTTTATGTATAAGTTATTCATTTAAATGGAAAGCTGAAGTATAAAACCAGTTAAAATTCACTGGGGCTAATTTAAAAACACAAACCTTTAATATTTAAAGGCAGTTTCTGTATTACTTGTTGGTTTTGACATTTTTTGTTTGAACATATTTAAAATTTCAAAGGATAGCAACTTTTTATTAAAAAAAATATCTCATACAAATATATCAGTCTCTGATATGTGACATATTTTTTAAATGTAAAGTTTTATATTTTTGAATAAGAACTATCAAAAGATGTTTCATCTAATTAAGATGGCAATAGTCTAGAATAACGATGGATCATCAAAATATGTGTCATAAGGACTATGAGAATCCTTAAGGTCATTTTTATACCAAACTCTATGCCAAGGAACTTTAAGGAAATATTGTAAATAAAATGTGTATAATAAATAGTTCGTGTTTCATCTTGTGACCTTTGTATCATTATTCGTTCTATTCAAGGACCAAGAGAACCAAGAGTGTTTATTTACTCTTTTTTTTTTCGTGTAATTATTTGTTCTACTAGGATCTAACACAATACACACTATTTTTCCATTATTCTCTCTAAGATTTCTCCCTTTTTGAAGTAAACTATCCCAGTAATTTCTACCAGAGAAACTCTTCTAGTGTTAATTCACTTCTGGATGTCCAACTCCCCAAAGGGAGCACCGAGTCTACCATTTCTTAGAAGGACGTTACGTTCTCTAGGTTCAAACTAGGGACTGAACCCCCTTCTTTACCGATGGATGAGATCAAAAGACGGACCTCTTAGGGTACCTGGATCCTCGGAGTGCCCGATGTCAGGTACCCCATCGCTTATCAGTCTGTACTAACTTGCTGATCGTAAAATTGTGAAAGTGATGTTCCACTCTACTAAGTCGGTACACTTCTTGATCCTTCCTCATAAAGTACTTCTCCTTTAAGGTTTATTCTTCTGAGACTCGACCCTCTCCCTTACCGTGTACACTTTTTACTCTTCATTTCTCTACAGTAACTGAACTTCACTTACTCCTTTTGTCATCCTAAACACCTTTAATCTCGAGTTCCTCATTGTTCTAAGGGGATTTGATCAAAAAGGTCACCAGTACATACCTACACTCTCAACCTGATATTTTTTTTCGACTGGTATCTTCTTAACTACGAAAACTTGACGCCATAACCTCTTCTGAGAACTCTCAGGAAACCTGACGTTCCTCTCGTCAGTCAGGTAAGATTTCCTCTAGTCAAGACCCACAAGTAACCTTCCTGACTACAAGAAGCTGAAACTCCAATACTCTGGCCACCTGATGGGAAGAACTGACTCATTTGAAAAGACTCTGATGCTGGGAAAGGTTGAGGGCAGGAGGAGAAGGGGACGACAGGGGATGAGATCGTTGGATGGCATCACTGACTTGATGGACATGGGTTTGGGTAAACTCTGGGAGTTAGTGATGGACAGGGAGACCTGGTGTCCTGCAGTTCATGGGGTCACAAAGAGTCGGATACGACTGAGTGACTGAACTGAACTGAACTGAAATGCTTAATCACGTTCAGTACCTCAGTCTGAAAGGTCTCAAACTAATCCCTCTTCCAGAAAATGTCTCTAACATCTGCCCAGTTCAGCAATTTGAAACCTTAGACTCTTCAGTGAATTACCTTATTTGGTTTCTCATTTGGCTTCACCCCTATTTACTATTAATCATCAAGTTATGGTTTTTCCTGTGGTCATGTATGGATGTGAGAGTTGGACTGTGAAGAAGGCTGAATGCCAAAGAATTGATGCTTTTGAACCGTGGTGTTGGAGAAGACTCTTGAGAGTCCCTTGGACTGCAAGGAGATCCAACCAGTCCATTCTGAAAGAGATCAAGCCTGGGATTTCTTTGGAAGGAATGATGCTAAAGCTGAAACTCCAGTACTTTGGCCACCTCATGCAAATAACTGACTTATTTGTAAAGACCCTGATGCTGGGAAAGATTGAGGGCAGGAGGAGAAGGGGACAACAGAGGATGAGATGGTTGGATGGCATCACAAGGGAGACCTGGTGTCCTGCAGTTCATGGGGTCACAAAGAGTCGGATACGACTGAGTGACTGAACTGAACTGAACTGAAATGCTTAATCACGTTCAGTACCTCAGTCTGAAAGGTCTCAAACTAATCCCTCTTCCAGAAAATGTCTCTAACATCTGCCCAGTTCAGCAATTTGAAACCTTAGACTCTTCAGTGAATTACCTTATTTGGTTTCTCATTTGGCTTCACCCCTATTTACTATTAATCATCAAGTTATGGTTTTTCCTGTGGTCATGTATGGATGTGAGAGTTGGACTGTGAAGAAGGCTGAATGCCAAAGAATTGATGCTTTTGAACCGTGGTGTTGGAGAAGACTCTTGAGAGTCCCTTGGACTGCAAGGAGATCCAACCAGTCCATTCTGAAAGAGATCAAGCCTGGGATTTCTTTGGAAGGAATGATGCTAAAGCTGAAACTCCAGTACTTTGGCCACCTCATGCGAAGAGTTGACTCATTGGAGAAGACTCTGATGCTAGGAGGGATTGGGGGCAGAAGGAGAAGGGGACAACAGAGGATGAGATGGCTGGGTGGCATCACGGACTTGATGGATGTGAGTATGAGTGAACTCCAGGAGATGGTGATGAACAGGGAGGCCTGGCGTGCTGCGATTCATGCAGTCACAAAGAGTCAGACACGACTGAGCGACTGAACTGAACTGAACTGAACTATGCCTTTTCAACTCCCAGATATGCTCCAAATCCAGCCATTACTATCAATGTTCACAATGTCCACTGCCATTGCCCTCGTTCTAGTGACCGTGACCTTCTGCCTAAAATATTACATCAGTTACTTTACTGTACTGCTCTCTTCCTCTTTTCAGTTTAGTTCAGTTGCTCAGTCATGTCTGACTCCTCACAACCCCATGAACCACAGCACGCCAGGCCTCCTTGTCCATCACTAACTCCTGGAGCTTACCCCAACCCATGTCCATCGAGTTTGTGATGCCATCCAACCGTCTCATCCCCTGTCGTCCCCTTCTCCTCCTGCCCTCAACCTTTCCAAGCATCAGGGTCTCTTCAAATGAGTCAGCTCTTCACATCAAGTGGCCAAAGTACTGGAGTTTCAGCTTCAACATCAGTCCTTCCAATGAACACTCAGGACTGATCTCCTTTAGGATGGACTGATTGCTCTCCTTGCAGTCCAAAGGACTCTCAAGAGTCTTCTCCAACACCACAGTTCAAAAGCATCAATTCTTCTATGGTCAGCCTTCTTTACAGTCCAACTCTCACATCCATACATGACTACTGTGAAAACCATGGCCTTGACTAGATGAACCTTTGTTGACAAAGTAATGTCTTCCTCTTTTACTTCCTTTCTAAACCATCCTTCAACTTATAGCCAAAAAGATCACTCAAAAAGATTATTCAGATCACATGATTACCCTGTTCAAAACTTTAAATAATTTCTTATTCTTGGAATAAAATCTTTTCTTATACTATGTATCTCACACACATGAAGCATTGCTTTCTTAGTTTTGTGCTTTTCCATGTTGGTAACGAGAGCATCATAAGCTGTGGCTTGCTGCTACTGCTGCTGCTAAGTCGCTTCACTCATGTCCAACTCTGTGCGACCCACCCCATAGATGGCAGCTCACCAGACTCCCCAAATCCTGGGATTCTCCAGGCAAGAACACTGGAGTGGGTTGCCATTTCCTCCTCTAGTGCATGAAAGTGAAAAGTGAAAGTGAAGTCAGTGTCCAATTAGTCGTGTCCAATTCTTCCTGGCCTCATGGATTGCACTCTACCAGGCTCCTCCATCCATGAGATTCTCCAGGCAAGAGTACTGAAGTGGGGTGCCATCGCCTTCTCCAAAGCTGTGGCTTAGAGACTACCAAATATTAAGTACAAACAGAAGTACACAGAATTAGTAATCTCTTATAAGTACAAACAGAAGTACAGAGAATTAGTAATCTCTTATAATTCTTCCGACTTCCCTGGTGGCTCAGATGGTAAAGCGTCTGTCTACAATGCAGGAGACCCCGGTTCGATCCCTGGGTTGGGAAGATCCCCTGGAGAAGGAAATGGCAATCCACTCCAGGGCTATTGCCTGGAAAATCCCATGGACAGAAGAGCCTAGTAGGCTACAATCCATGGGGTCACAAAGAGTCGGACACGACTGAGCGACTTCACTTCACTTCACTTCTACAATTCTTCCTAGGATATCTCTTTCCCGGAGAATTGCTGTTTGACAAAATTTAAGTACTCCTTTAGTTACTAATTTAGTGGTATTAAAACATAAGCTATTTCTGTTCTTTTTCAATGTCATTATAATTACATTTTACATTTTATGGTTTACCAAAACAAGTTTTTATCTAACTGAAGAACAATGGTTTATCATTGTTAAATGCTGATCTGTATCTGTCAGTCTCTGCTTTGTCATTCTAAACTGAATGTTTTCCAATCTTTTTATTTTTCCTTTGACCAAAGTTAAAGTTTCTGAGTGTCACAAGAAAAAAAATCTTAAAAAAACCCCCACAATTACTAACTTAGCTCCTAAGTGTTAGTGGATCATCCAATAGGTGTGATTGCAGGAAACGAGAGGAGTTATGTGGGAAAGCCGGTTCACTCTGAACAGATATGAGTGCTTCTAGAATGATTGCTGGTATCATGAAAAGAGGCAAAATTTCCCTCCCAAGAACTGGGTCACTTACAGTAGGGGAGTCTGTTTCTGTGACAGTTTGGCAATATGTTTTAAACATTCTTTTGGTGGTTCTTCAAGATCACTTCCATTCTCTTCAGAATCAAGTTTCATATACTCCCACTCAGTAGCTGGAAAATCAATCTGAAATAACAGAAAGATGGTTTGCCATGTATCAAAGGCCTGAAAAATACATCATTAATTTAATGATCTCTATCTTAGATTTATAGAAAATAAAGCAAAGGGCAGGAAAATATCCTATGTTTCCTGTGATGTTTATTATTTAACAATAATTTTAGAAGAATCATTAGGGTTTGGACTTGGTGTTTAAATATACATGATATTTGGTAAATCCTCAGTTATTTATATAAATGGTATATAAATTTGTAGTCTGTAACTTTATCTGAGAAAAAATAAGAAAATAATATTTATTAACTTTTCATAAAGTTAAATGCTACATTTTATGTAATGCTGAAATTATTCCCTTTCTGTATTTCATTACTAACTCTTGATTATTAAAAGATGACAATTATAGATTGCAATCACATTTTTTTCATGTAATCACTTGAGAAAATAAAAAGAGTAAATTTATGTTGGTCTGTACTACTTAACGAGGAAGGCAGTGGCACCCCACTCCAGTACTCTTGCCTGGAAAATCCCATGGATGGAAGAGCCTAGAAGGTTGCGGGCCATGGGATCGTTGAGGGTTGGACATGACTAAGCGACTTCACTTTCACTTTTCACTTTCATGCACTGGAAAAGGAAATGGCAATCCACTCCAGTGTTTTTGCCTGGAGAATCCCAGGGATGGGGGAGGCTGGTGGATTGCCATCTATGGGGTCGCACAGAGTTGGACACGACTGAAGTGACTTAGTAGCCGCTACTACTTAAAATCTGTAAGTCTGTGAACCACTTTGTAGACACAACAGTGAACTCTTCTCTGGTTAAGATCTGTTTTGCAAGTATAAAACCAAACAGAATATTCTTGGTGTGGCTCTGTAGTTCAGTTTTATAGACAAGGCTAGAATGCAGACCTTTTCCCCTGGCTTAACACGCCTCCTACTAGACTACACTTAAGTGATAACCTGATTCTAGTAAATAACATTTGTCATTGTTGTTGTTTAGTTGCTCAGTCATGTCTGATTCTTTCATGACCCCATGAACTTTAGCCCACCAGGCTCCTTTTATCATGGGATTTCCTGGGTAAGAATACTGGAGTAGGTTGCTGTTTTCTTCTGCAGAGGCTATTCCTGATCAGGGATCGAATCCATATCTCCAGCATTGGCAGGCAGATTCTTTACCACTGAGCCACCAGGGAAGCTCAGTAAATAAAATGGTAGTTATCAAAAAATAGTTTCCAGTATGTAAGTGATATAAATATTTTCAGCACCATATAATACTTAGGAGGTTTCCCTGGTGGCTCAAATGGTAAAAGAATTTGCTTGCAATATGGGAGACCCAAGTTCGATCCCTAGGTCAGAAGACGCCTTTGCCTGGAAAATTCTATGGACAGAGAAGCTTGGCAGAATACAGTCCATCGGGTCATAGCGTTGGACATGACTGAGTGACTTTCACTTTTCATAGTACTTAAGAGTATCACTTTTTTTTTCATTTTCATATCAGAAAATCTAAAGAATTTATTTATCTCTGCTGATCTATGTTAGATTGTGATCTCAGAAAAAATGGAATAAAATTATAAGGTAGACTGTGAGTTATGGTTTGAAATACAGTTTAATCTACTTGGGTTCTTATTTGAAGAGTCTTAAGAATTTTATTCTTTAATCTTTAAAATTTGTTTCAATATTTGTTTTTGGTATAATTTTTGTTACAACATATCATTCATTATTCCAACACACCAGAGCAATATTATAGTAAATTTTGTCTCTTGGCAGAAAGATTAATTTTGCCTTGGAAAGAAGTGCCTCTGGTATTAGTAGGTTACCCTTTACTCTTAATATATCCAGATATTTTAAACATAGAAAACAAAAATTCTAAAATAGTATTTAATGAGCTTATTCAATTTTATGTTGTTCCTAAGTAAAGGGCAGGGTAGATGAGGAAACTAAAGCTAGTGGATGAGAATACAGAAGTATCCTTATACAAAATCTATAATAAATTCCTTGATATATTTCAATTATGAATTTTTTTTCATTTCTGATACATGAATGAGGTCCTATACAAACTGCATATCTTCATATTTTATGAAGTTAAACAGTAATCGATTCTTCAGTTTTTGACTGAAAATATTAGGGCTTTCCCCAGTTGCCTCTTGTTTTAATTTTTCACAAAAGATACTTTCCCAAATATGTGTTAATGTACAACATTTTCCCTGGAACACTTTTGAGTTCTATGCATTATGGAGGAGGAGAAAGGCAAACATTAACAATTAAAATAGGGTTGAATTTATACAAAGCCCCCCAAGCTATGCTTCAAGTTAATAATGGCAAACATGTGACTCCTCTTCTGTGGTCATTACACACTAAGCTTGGCCTTAGTCTTTTTTTTTTTTTTTCTTTAATTACAGGAGCTCTCTACTAATGTGTCACTTAATGTGCCATGACACCTACTGTTCCATTCTTGCCTCAAAGAGTTAAGGATAGACTACTGACTTTAAGCAAAAAAAAAAAAAAAAA
>SJYX01021000.1:0-24032 GCA_006410675.1 Oreotragus oreotragus | reverse complement strand
TTCATTCTTACAAAAAAAAAATAAAGAAAAAAAAAAAACTAAAAAAAAAAAAAAAAAAAAAAAAAAAGAAGAAAGAAAAGAAAAGAAATTATGAGGCTCTTTCTTCCAGGGTACAGGTAAATATTCAGATCCAATCATCCACACTTATAATGCACACTTCCTTATACACTAAATATTGACTTCTTGTGTTCCATTTATCTGCTCTGCTTCTACTCTCTCCTTCATCCTTCTCCATTTACACTTGGCCACCATAGATCCTACTATGGCTTCATGTTTTGGAATTCCTTAAAGGAGCTGCTGTGAATGTTCCTAGCATTCATGTTCATATAACTATGCCAATAAGATGTTCATGGCCTTGCTCAGGCCCCCATGATTCTACCACCTTGTTCAAAGAAATGAACCTGGGCTGTAGGTGTAGTTTGGATATAAGGCATATGCATATTGGACCATAAGTTCTATGCAGTTCAAGGGAAGGAATGATGTCTACCAAACAGATGACAATTGCTGTGAGTCTGTGGAAGGAGTTGTAAAAGAGGGGGTGAAGAAAAAGGAACCTATGCTACACTTGGACAAAAATGTACTGTGTTCTAAGGATCATGTACCAATAATATTGCTGTTGCCTTACCCTAACATCACTGATAATGAAGGATAAACAGGTAATGAAATGTAAGGTAAAGTAAAACACCTTGTATGAATGAGTAGGTAAGAACCATGGTTTAAAGTTCTCAAGAAAGAAATGCAATGTTGTAAATGTGTTGACAAAAATCTTTTTGGTTATTATGAGAACACAGAGGTGGGACACTCCAACACTTCTTAGCGTGAAAAGAGGGAAGGGGGTAAGAAATTCATGGAAGAGGGTTCCATGGATCCTAAAAGGTGAATAACAATGACAGAAACTAAGCCCAAGGGTGGGTAACAGATGGTTAAGGGAAGATGGTAGACACATTGCAGGCAGTGAACAGAATTCATAAATGCACAAAAGGTAAAAACAGGACAGTGCACGTCAGAGACTACAACTTTTGAAGGTGCTGGAGCTTGACATCAGGGAGTGGCAAGGGAAACAATGCGAGGAGGCTGTGCTTTAGAACTTGCCTGTAATTCTCTAGGCAGTGCTGAGTTACTGAAGAGTATAAGGAGAGTGGCGGGTTCAGATTTATGTTTTAGAAGGATCATGTTTGTGGATTTTGGATTAGAGAATAACAACTAGGGAAGACACAGTGGGGACTTGTGAGGACAGACTTGAGGAACATATGAGAGAAGAGTTGACAGCATCTACGGTGGACAGAATATGAGTATTGAGAGAGAGATGAGACAAGTGCAAAGACTAGCTGTATATGAGTGCATGCACACTCATAAATAATTCAGGGAGTGAAAGCAATTCCCAGAGGACGGTGAGCTCAGTTTGGGATGTATCGTTTTAGAAGCTGTCTACAGAATATTTCTTGATGAGGGTGAAAGAGGAGAGTAAAAAAAGCTGCCTTGCAACTCAACATTAAAAAAAACTAATGGCACCTGGTCATATCACCTCATGGAAAATAGAAGGGGCAAAAGTGGAAGCAGTGACAGATTTTATTTTCTTGGGCTCCAAAATCACTGTGGACAGTGACTGCAGCTGTGAAATTAAAAGACACTTGTTCCTTGAAAGGAAAGCTATGACCAATCTAGACAGCGTATTAAAAAGCAGAGACATCACTTTGCTGACAAATGTCTATCTAGTTAAAGCTATCATTTTTCCAGTAGTCATATACGGATATGAGAGTTGGACTATAAAGAAGGCTGAGTGCCAAAGAACTGATGCTTTTGAACTGTGGTGTTGGAGAAGACTCTTGAGAGTCCCTTGGACTGCAAGGAGATCCAACCGGTCCATCCTAAAGGAAATCAGTCCTGAATATTCTTTGGAAGGACTGATGTTGAAGCTGAAATGCCAATACTTTGGCCATTTGATATGAAGAACTGACTCACTGGAAAAGACCCTGATGCTGGGAAAGATTGAAGGCAGGAGGACAAGGGTGTGGCAGAGGGTGGGACGGTTAGATGGCATCACTGACTCAGTGGACATGAATCTGAACAAACTTTGGGAAACAGAGAAGGACAGAGAAGCCTGGCGTGCTGCAGTCCATGGGACTGCAGAGTCAGACATGACTGAGTGACTCACACTTTCTTTCCCTGTGATGTAAAAGAGTGTGAACTAAAGATACAGACTTAGGCATGAACCTGCAAGATACTGTAAATCAAACCTTAGGAACAAAGGAGACTCAGCAATTCCATTGCTTGGTATACAGCCCAGATAAATGAAAACATAGGTTCATATACAAACTTGTACGTGAATGTTCAGAGCAGCTCTGTTCTTAATAGCCAGAAGGAAACAATCTAAATGCATAGCATCTATGCATTTAGAGTGGTATCACTCATGCATATGAGTAGTCTATTTATACTGTGGGTGAGTCTTCCCTGATGGCTCAGCAGGTAAAGAATCTGCCTGCAATGCAAGAGACACAGGAGATGCTGGTACGATCCCTGAGTCAAGCAGCAACTGACTCCACTGTTCTTCCCTGGGAAATCCCATTGACAGAGAAGCCTGGCGGGTTATAGTTCAAAGGGTAGCAAAGAGTCAGACATGACTGAGTGACTAAGCACGTTTCTTTCTTGTAATATTATTCAGCAATAAAAAAAAGTGAATACTGATATATGATACAAGGTGGATGAATTTTGAAACATTATGCTAAAGGAAAGAATCCAGCCACAACAGAACACATACTGTATGATTCCATTTACCTGAAATTTACAGAATAGGTGAGTCTATAGAGACAGAAAGTATATTAGTAGTTGCTTAGATTTTGGGGCTGTAAAGTGATAGCTAAAAAGTATGAGATTTCTTCATAAAAATGAAAATGCTCTAAAAGTGGCATTGGTTGAGATTAGTTGTACATATCTCTGAAAATACTAGAAAACATTGCATCGTATACTTTAAATGGGAGGATTGTATGGTATGTGACATATGTCTCAATAAAGCTTTAGAGAAATTCTCTCAAAGAGAATATACCTACTGAGAATAGCAATGGGCAGCAGACAGAACCCATGGGAACTGTGAACAGAGGGGACAAGCAAAAGAAACAGAGTGGGAGTAGAAAACAGAAAAAGGATAACCAAAGAGAGTGTGAAGAGAAACCTAAGAGGGCAATATCAGCAAAGTCAGAGGAGAGGAGTGTTCTCTAGTGGGCAAGTTGCTGTTCAGTCACTAAGTCACATTGGTCTCCTTTGGGGCCCAAGGGACTACACTCTGCCAGGCTCCTCTGTCCATGGGGATTCTCCAGGCAGGAATACTGGAGTGGGTCGCTACTTCCTCCTCCAGACCCAGGGATGGAACCCACATCTCCTGCGTCTCCTGCAGTGACAGGCGAACTGTTCACCACTGAACTCCTTCAGAAGGCCCCTAATAGGGAAGAGACAGTGCCAAAAACCGCACAGAGAGGACTAGAATGAAGAGGTATGAAAACCAGTACTGGGTTTGGCAACTAGAAATGAGGAGGTTATCTGACAGCAGTGTGGTGAGGACAAATAAACCAGAATATGGCGGGGGTGGGGGGTGGGGGGACTTCTCCATTGGTCCAGTGGTTAAGACCTCGCCTTCCAATCAGGGAGTGTGGGTTCAATCCCTGGTTGGGGAGCGAAGATCCAACCTACCTTGTGGACAAAACAAAACAAAACAAAACACGAAACAAACAATATCATAACAAATTCAATAAAGACTTTTAAAATGGCTCACATAAAAAAAAAAACTTTAAAAAAATTGAATGAATGAGAAACTAAGTAGAGAAATATAAACTAGAACAAGAGCAACATTAACTAAAACAACTCTGCTCTTAGTGCTTAAATTATGAATCACTATACTAGATTGTATACAGGGAGAGGGAAGAAGTTGAGGGAGACACACATTGATCGGATCATATGATAATTTGTCTCCATGTCTGAATTCATATCTGTGTGTGCACGCTAAGTTGCTTCAGTCATGTCTGACTCTGCAACCCTATGGACTTTAGCCCTCCAAGCTTCTCTGTCTGTGAGATTCTCTAGGCAACAGCACTGGAGTGGGTTGCCACATTCTCCTCCAGGGAATCTTCCTGAGACAGGGAATGAACCTGCGTCACATATCTCCTGCATTGACAGGAGAAATCTTTACTACTGGTGCCACTTGGGAAGCTCAGAACTCAGATCCACTTCACTCTATTCACTGCTTCCAGTCTGCAGCATAGTGTGAAAAAAAAAAAGAAGGCTGACTGGAAGGAATTAAGTTCTGTAACATATTATAACCTGCATCATACCATAATTGTCATATTTTAATAACATAGACAATCAGCAAAGCACAGACCAGAAAGAAATTGAACAGGCATAGTACAATCCTCTCACTGTATGGAGGTGGAAAGTGACTTCTTCAGTCATAACGTTTACTGTTAAAGAGCTAAGGCTAGACTCTGAATCGCCTGACTCTGAGCCTGATGTCTTTCCCTGTGACTCACACTGACTCCTTAACACAAACACTGGTGGCAGAACTTGCTTCTAATTTCCTCACCATCTCATAATCCTTATGTTGAAAATTCTGCTCTAAATTTAGCTGTGTGTAATTAGAATGAGACTAGTTATTAAGGCTTTTAACTTTATTACCTTAATATCTCTTACTTTATTTTGTATATTTCATCACCAATTGAAAAAATTTTGACACGTTTCCATCTATGTCTATACCATGTGAAATTATTTTGCAAGAGCAGATAATTGAACATTTTTTCATCCTGTTGGATGATTTCCATATCTTCTCTCCTTTGTTTTGTAAGATAAATTCTGTCATAGGGGCTTCCCAGATGGCTAAGAGGTAAAAAAAAAAAAAAAAAAAAATCTATCTGCCAATGCAGGAGACACAAGTTTGATCCCCGGGTCAGGAAGAACCCCTGGAGAAGGAAACATTAATCCACTCCAGTATTCTTGCCTGGGAAATCCCATGGACAGAGGAGCCTGGCAGGCTACAGTTCATGCAGTTGCAAAGAGTTCACTTAGTCACTGAACATGAGCGTGTGGTGATTCCATCCTAGCTGTGGGTCTCTACATGGAAATCTATGCTGCTGAGTACTTGACACTTTTCTTCAGCTTCCACTTTCAGGATCTGTGCTCCTAGAGCAGCTGATTCCTTCACTTGAGAGGAATCAAGGAAGGTCTAATCTGATAGTCTCCTTCACATCTCCCACCCTACCTCAGCCAGTAAAGACCCTGATAATCATTAATTTATATCCATAAAGCTCTGGCAATGGGCAGACTTGAAAGATTTTTGTTAAGCTCAGGTCATTTGGATCTGGCAAGAAAAAGTCTGCATTCATCCTCTTAAAGAAAGGTAGTTGTCCTGTTACAAGGAAACATCTGCTAATCACTAAGTCATCATCTGTTGAGTGTCTAGGATGCTATGCCAAGATCCAACCTAATCAACCACTTCTTTGGCGTGTGTGTGCTTTATTTTTGACAACATCTGGCTTTTATTTTTTATTTTGTATTGAGGTATATAGCCAATTAACAATGTTGTGATAGCTTCAGATGGACAGCAAAGGCACTCAGCCATACATATGCACGTATTCATTTTCCCCCAAATTCCCCTCCCATCCAGGCTGCCACATAACATTGAGCAGAATTCCCTGCACTATACAGTAGGTCTTTGCTGGTTATCCATTTTAAGTATGGAAGTGTGTATGTATCCATCCCAAACTTCCCAACTATCCCATCCTTCATTCCCCACCCCGAACCCCCGCAATCAGAACTTCCTTCTCTGTGTGTCTCTCTTTTGTAACACTTTTTTTTTTTAATCACCCCATCCATGGATTAGAAGTGGATCTTCATTTATTGTCTGGAGGAGGAAGTTCTTCCATCTTGCAAAGTGAAAGCCATATTTTCTTATTAGTGCTGCTTTTCTTTTCCATTTTTAACAGCTTCCATGTTGCTAAACTTTGTCCCTCACATCCTTTACCCCAAACCTGGAAATTCTATGAACCTATAGACTCTACTAATTTCCTCCAGCGTAGTGATTCTCACTTGAGGGCAATTTTATCCCTAGAGACCATTTGACAGTATGTGGAAACATTTTTGGTTACCAGAACTGGGAAGGTACTACTGGTACTTAGTGGGTAAAACCCAAAACACTGTTAAATATCCTACAGTGCACAGCGCACCCCCCACAACAAAGACTCAACCCATCCAACATGTCAATAGTGAGAGGTTGAAAAATCCTGTGCTATGGCGCACAGCCCAGTTTTTCCCACGCAGATGGAGTCTGTATTCCCTGCATTTGCATGTATGGAAGCGGTTAGGCTTCAGGTATCTGATGAACCTGATCACTTACCAGCATGAAAAAAAGGGAGGAAAATGAAAAAAAAAAAAAAATCCTCTGAGCAGAAAGGATGAAAGCCCCAAATCATTAATCACCTTTCATTCATGATTACAAATCACAGAAAGCAGAGAGCCTTTAAGGAAAAAGGAAGGATTTGGTTTGCTGTTTCTCCCCGTACTATTCAGCTTAATGGCTAGTCATTTAGGAAACATGTAACAAAAGAGATTTTAAGGTAATATGACATAATGAAGAGGTAGATGTGAATAAGGTACCAAGTTAATAATATATACTAATGACTGTTTTTAGACAATGGAAAGAAAAATGAATATGTATAATGAATAGACTCCTGGCAACAGTCCATTCCTTTCCTTCCTGATTGTTTTGGATGGAGAATGGCTTGAAATTGCTATTATATAAACTGGGAGAAAAGTGCTTTGAGAACACTGAATGCAAAATAAAAGCAATAGAGCTTTTACAGATCCCAGCAGGCCGGAGAAAGAGAAGACTATTAAAATGTGTGATCCTGGAAGGAAATTGTTTCTGTAATTGACAACAAGCTATTTATCAAGTAATCCGTGCTGTGTGTACTTTAATCTCATAGCCTGACACTTACCTGCAGGGTCACTGGGGATGGCTGACTTACATCCCACACTCCTGGAGTGATCATTTCCATGGGAGGCTCACTTTGTAATGTCATGCTGAATAGCACAGACCCGAGAATGGATCTGCTGCAAAAGACAACACATATGGACAGACAAAAGTCATTTCAAGAGGGAAGGTGTTGTTATTTATAAATTTAAAAAAATAAGCACAATAAGCTATTTCAGTAGCTTCACTTAGTAGTTAAAAGAGAAATAGGATATTCCACAAGTCTAGATACTGATGAATGGTTCATTTCTAATAATACCACATGCATGGTGATGTCTGTAGATACCTACATTTATTTTCCACAAGAGAAAACTCTTTCTACAATGGTTTCTAACAGGTAGCATTTACTCTTAATTTCGAACAACGCTGATTACAAGATGGGACTAAGAATCTCAAGTTTATATTCTTGGAGTTATGACTGCCTTAAATTAATAAAGATGTTAATAACTCTTAACAATATTTTTTTGCTTCATAGGGTGACTAAATTCCCTGGGCATCTTTAAAGATATGAGCTCTGAATTTACAAAAAGAAAAGATTTAAATTAGCATATGATTTGCAGATCAAAGTAGTTGTGGGACTTCATGGAGGAAGTGGTTCTTTATGCATAAATAGAAAGATTATTCATATTCTGAATATTTAAACCTATGCTGTAAATTACCATAGTGAATGAGAGTGAATACAGAAAATACTTTAGACAGGAAGAATTCATGGATAGTTTTAACAGCTTCAATAACATCCAAATTCACAGAGGCTTATAGGAATTAAAAAACAAGCTATACCTGGCTTGTATATATGAATAAGATTATTGGTTAAAATGTTCTACTGATCTGAGAACAGTCTTTGATTAACATACCAAATTAAAACTGGAGAACTTAAAGTCAACAAGATTAAAGTTTATATAGAATTTTAATTCATTAAGCAAGTCTTTGGAAAATAACATAGAATTCTACCTTGCCATTTAATGGACAAACATGCAAAGTAAGAGGAAAAAAATCCAAATAAATTTTCTAAACCCTTAGCTTCTTGAGGCTTGGCTTCTTTAGCTTTCATATTAAAAGATACTATTAGAAAGTATACAAGGAAATATAATTTTAAGCATTATTGTGCAGATATTTTTATATAACCCAAGAATATTGTTTTAGCAGGATGAATTTCAAGTCATTTTTGTCCCTTTCTTCTCTCCTCACCTCATCTGGAAAAACTTGAGTTTTGTTTTTTTGTTTGTTTGGTTTTTGGAATAACAATACCAGGGACCAGTATTAGCCAATACCAGCATTAGCAAAAGTAATGTCAAAGTGTTAGCTGCTCATTCGCATCTGACTCTATGTGACCCCATGGATTGTAGCCTGCCATGCTCTTCTGTCCATGGAATTCTCCAGGCATGGATAGCCATTCATTTCTCCAGGGGATCTTCCTGACCCAGAGATGGAACCTGGGCCTCCAGAACTGCAGGCAGATTCTTTACTGTCTGAGTGACCAGGGACGCCCACAGTATATTAGCAAGCTAAAAGTCAACTCAATGGAGATAAAGATTAGAAAACTATCACTGTGATTTTCTCTTTTACCTTTCAGAGTATATAACCTTGCCCCAAATGGTCTGAAGCATCCATCTTCTTGGGAAAAATTTTGGATTAATTTCAGCCAGAATGCAAAAGAAGAGTCCTATAACTGAGCTTGGAAGGCTCAGATGTTAATGTCCTCTACAGTATTTACAGAAAATACGCCTATCCATGGTAGAGTAAACAGGAGTGTAGGAAGGTGGATGTGGCATACTGGAAGGAGAATGCGACAAAAGAAACAGCTACCACTTCCTGGCAATTTGAGTTGGTGGGAAGCAAAAGACAGAGAAAGAGGGGACAGTGCGATCAGGGTATCCCAAGTTCCCCTCTTCTACCCATAGGAAGGCAGATGGGGAGGAGTGTTAAGTAAGTGAGCACAGCCTAATGCTGAAGGCAAAGGGGGCTCCATTTTATGTTCTGTGCTTCAGATCTGAGAAGAAAATAATTTCTTGAGCTGATCCTGTACAGACTTGAAGAGTGACTTTTAACATGGGGCCACATGATATACAGGCCAAAGGAACTTGTGTTCAGCTTTATTAGGTTTTTGGTTTCTTTACAGAAGAGCCAGAATCTAGACAGAGCTGAAGATGTCTGTGTGAGAACACTTCCACAAAGGGAGTCAGGTGGTGGGGACAAAGGGCTTCTACAATAAGGGCATCTGGTTAAACCATCTGAGCTGAGGTCAGCTTGGAGTCCTGTGTGTGTCTGTGGTGCCTGCGAGACCCCAGGACACCCTGGCAACGTCAGTTAGCCCTAGCCAAGTTGGGAGAGTACTAATCACAGGCTACAACAGATGGAACAAACAACCACCAGCTTAAAAATGCCTTTGATTTGGATATTGTATGTCACTAGGCCAAATAATCTGTTTCTTTTCTGATCCTTTGTATCCAGATTTCCCAGGTGACACAGTGGTAGAGAATCCACCTGTCAATGCAGGAGATGAGGGTTCTATCCCTGGGTCGGGAAGATCCCCTGGAGAAAGAAATGGCAATCCACTTCAGTATTCTTGCCTGGAGAATCCCACAGACAGAGGAGCCTGGCAGACTATAGTCCTTGGGATAGCAAAAGAGTTAGACAAAACTCAGTGACTAAACAACATCNCCTGGGTCGGGAAGATCCCCTGGAGAAAGAAATGGCAATCCACTTCAGTATTCTTGCCTGGAGAATCCCACAGACAGAGGAGCCTGGCAGACTATAGTCCTTGGGATAGCAAAAGAGTTAGACAAAACTCAGTGACTAAACAACATCTGTCCTCTTAAAGACTTAGGGTGTCAGGAAGCTGAGTGATTGAGCATTTTATCCAAAGGAGGCTGCATAATTCTAAAAGGACCTATTTAGATGATCAAATTGGCTAATTTTTTAGTAATCAATGGAAAATTTGTCCTCCTCCTTAGTTACAGGGTGGGAGCTCATGAGGAAAAGTGTGATATATTAATTGCACTTTTTCTTCACATCTAAGTTGTGTAGTGAGCTATATTTATGGCCCTACTATATTTATACATCTTGGCCATATTTCACTCTGAAAATCTGAATGATCTAAGCTGATTCCTACAAATAATGAAGAGACTCGAGAATAACTGTGAGTTATATGTCATTTGTCTCCTTAGAAGGAGTCTGGATCAGTAGTCACCCTGGCCTTAACCCTGAGTTGTACGGGGCAGTGAAGTCAGAACTCTTGATTCAAGTATATGTATGAAAGGTTGTATCAAGGGATAAGGCATAGAGAGAATTAACTTCTAGTTGTCCAGTTAAGGTTAATATAATACATACTTTAAGACAATTCTGGGGGAAAGGATGTTTGACACCATTCTTTGGGTTCTCTGTACAGGAAATTATCTAATTTATATTCTGACACAGGGCCTTTTTCAATATTGTAAGCATGACTGAAGGACTACATTTCCATAGACGTCTGTGAATAGAAAATATGAGGATGAGGATTAGGAAGATGATCAGTGGAATCAAGGGGTTTAAAGAATGCATCTTAGTGTTGGTGGTCTCAGAAAAAAGGATGAAAATGGAAATTTTTAACTTCCAAGTTGGTGGGATTCACCAGTAGATTTTATATTACAATGCCATGCAAATGTTTATGAAGTCAGTTAAAATTAAGCAAACAAAACAAAAACATGGTGAAAGAAAAGCATACCAGAAACAGTTTCATAATTATGGAATGAGCACCAGATTTATACCAGGACATCTGTATCCTGTCTTCATTAGCAAGGCTTAATTTGGTTAATTTCTTCGTGCTTCTGACACAGAATCAGTAGTTTTATATTTGTCTTCATGTGTGGGGGAGTAGACTTGTGTTTGGGGGAGTAGACTTTAGAAAGGTGATGTGCTGTGCTGTTCTTAGTCACTCAGTCATGTCTGAGTGATTCTACTACCCCATGGACTGTAGCCCACCAGGCTCCTCTGTCCATGGGGATTCTCCAAGCAAGAATACTGGAGTGAGTTGCCATGCCCTCCTCTAGGGGATCTTCCCAACCTAAGGATTGAACTCAGGTCTCCTGCATTGCAGGAGGATTCTTTACCATCTGAGACACCAGGGAAGCAGAAAGGTGCTGAGGAGATGGCAAATTGTTGTTTAGCTGTTAAGTCATGACTGGCTCTTTGTTACCCCATGCACTGTAGCCTGCCAGGTTCCTCTATCCATAGGGTTTTCCAGGCAAGAGTACTGAAGTGGGTTGCCATTTCCTCCTCCAGAGGATCTTCCTGAACCAGGGATCAAATCCATGTCTCCTGCATCGGCAGGTGGATTCTTTACCACTGAGCCACCAGGGAAGCCCTGGCAAATAGATAGGAATCCAGAATTTCAAATGCTACCCTGCCTACCTCACCAACATGTATATGGACTGTTCATTGATCTTATATGTGGAGATTTTGAGTAAGATGTCATTAGCAAAGGACTATGCTGATAAATAACATTTCTATCCTTAGTTCAGTTCAGTTCAGTCACTCAGCTGTTTCTGACTCTGTGACCCCATGCACTGCAGCATGCCAGGCTTCCATATCCATCACCAACTCCTGGAGCTTACTAAAACTCATGTCCATAGAGTCGGTGCTGCCATCCAACCATCTCATTCTCTGTTGTTCCCTTCTCCTCCTGCCTTAAATCATTCCCGGCATCAGGGTCTTTTCCAATTAGCTAGTTTTTCACACCAGGTGGCCAAAGTATTGGCATTTCAGCTTCAGCATCAGTCCTTCCAATGAATATTCAGAACTGAATTCCTTTAGGATGGACTGGTTGGATCTTCTTGCAGTCCAAGGGATTCTCAAGAGTCTCCTCCAATATCACAGTTTAAAAGCATCTATTCTTCTGTGCTCAGCTTTCTTTATAGTCCAACTCTCACATCCATACATGACTACTGGAAAAACCATAGCTTTGACTAGACAGAGCTTTGTCGGTGAAGTAATAGCTCTGCTTTTTAATATGCTGCCTAGGTTTGTCATATCTTTCCTTCCAAGGAGCAAGCATCTTTTAATTTCATGGCTGCAGTCAACATCTGCAGTGATTTTGGAGCCTCAATAATTAAAGTCTCACTATTTCCATTGTTTCCCCATCTATTTGCCATGAAGTGATGGGACCAGATGTTATGATCTTAGTTTTCTGAATGTTGAGTTTTAAGTCAATTTTTCACTCTCTTCTTTCACCTTCATCAAGAGGCTCTGTGCCATATGGGTGGCTCTTTGCCATTATGGCTTTTGCCATAAGGGTGGTGTCATCTGCATATCTGAGGTTATTGATATTTCTCCTGGAAATCTTGATTTCAGCTTGGGCTTCATCCAACCCAGCTTTCCTCATGATGTACTCTGAATATATGTTAAATAAGCAGGGTGACAATATACATCCCTGATGTACTCCTTTCCCTATTTGGATCCAGTCTTTGTTCCATGTCCAGTTCTAACTGTTGCTTATTGACCTGCATACAGATTTCTCAGGAGGCAGGTAAGATGGTCTGGTATTCCTATCTTTTGAATTTTCCACAGTTGTTTGTGATCTACACAGTCAAAGGCTTTGGCATAGTCAATAAAGCAAATGTAGATGTTTCTGGAACTCTCTTGCTTTTTCAATGATCCAACGGATGTTGGCAATTTAATCTCTGGTTCCTTGGCCTTTTCTAAATCCAGCTTGAACATCTGGAAGTTCTCGGTTCATGTACTGTTCAAGCCTGGCTTGGAGAATTTTAAGCATTACTTTGCTAGTGTGTGAGATGAATGAAATTGTGCAATTGAGCATTCTTTGGCATTGCCTTTCTTTGGTATTATAATGAAAACTGACCTTTTCCACTGTGACCACTGCTGAATTTTCCAAATTAGCCTGCATATTGAGTGCAACACTTTCACAGCATCATCTTTTAGGATTTGAAGTAGCTCAACTGGAATTCTATCACTTCCACTAGCTTTGCTCATAGCGATGCTTCCTAAGGCCCACTTTATTGGCATTCCAGGATGCCTGGCTCTAGGTGAGTGATCACACCATTGTTGTTATCTGGGTCATGAAGATCTTTTTTATACAGTTCTTCTGTTATTGTTGCTACCTGTTTTCGGTATCTTCTATTTCTGTTAGGTCCATACCATTTTTGCTTCTTTTCCTGTTAGGTTCATACTGTTTCTATCCTTAAGTGTGCTTTAAATTTCAATATTATACATATTCCTATGCCTGGAAAAAACAAATGAAAATCTCTAGCACCAGGAAAACAGATGGGCTATTTGACCCTCTCTGGCCCCCTGTTTCCTCAAAGAATTTTAAAAAAATGGTTATAATAAATTAATTACTCCCATTTTTAGGTATAGGATTCTATGCATCCATGGTTTGGCATTCTGGAACCAGTACTTTCAGAAGATCTGATCTTATAAAACTCTTTGAGATTCTGACTCTCATAGATCTAACAGGTTTCATGGCCAGGAAGAGAGACAAGATCCCCTCCTGCGCTGGTGAGGTTTCCACAGCTCAGAAGCAGGGCGTAGCATCTAAGGGGAAGGAAGTGAGGAGACTTGAAGTAGGAAGATATGTGGAGAGAAGCCAGCTCTCCATTCTGGTTCTTGTTCTATTCCCAGGTAGCCCAGTGACTTCTAGCCAGTCCCTTCCTCCATCATAAAGATCTTCATATATAAATAAGATATTTGAATTGAGCTCTGAGAGTCTTTCTCCTACAGGATGGAAGAATGATAAGGCATTTTAATCTACAACTTGTTTTTATTATTTGATTTTAAGGGTATATCTGAAATGACAATACATACTGGGGTCAGGGTTGGCTACTCAGACAAGTCTCAGGAATAAAATTGTATTATGATTTACTTAAGATTCTTTTTAAGTTCTACAAAAGAGATTCTCATTTTCCTGGATTTTAACTCATCTCAGGAACTCTGGAAATACTGATGCCTGGGCTTCTCCACAGACCAATTAAATTAGAATCTTTGGGAGCACGTGGGTTTTGGGTTTAGTTTTAAATCTCCTCAGGAGATTCTATTGTTCAATCAGCGTTGAGCATCTCTGCATCAAAGGAGTTTACTGCAATTTAGAAATACTAAGTAAGGACCACCCTATTTGTTTTGAATTTAAGTAGGGAAGGTAGCTCATAGAAATGACTGAGGTGAGAATACCCCTGTCTTACTGCAGTGGAGGCATTGTGAATACAGATGTGGTATAAGCCCTATCTGCAAAGGAGAGGATTATAAAATTTCTGTGGGCAACATTTTACCTTTGTTCTTGAAACATATCCTTTTAATAGGATTGAAAGTGGGTTTGTGTGCGTGAAAATGTTGAACTTTATTTTTATTTGTACACACTCTTAATATAGCCATAACCAATACATATGAGCTTAATGTCAGTTGGTTCTTCTGAAACCCACCTCTGGAAACCACAAAGAGATAGAAAGCCTTTAAGTCTGCATATTTTCAGGTCGTGTGTATCTTGGAAAATGCTCATTACAGCTCCACACGACTAGGTATAAGCAATCTGAACTGAAATAAATGACAGAACTGATACCAAGTGTTTATGGGCAGGGGTCATTTTGTTAAAGGAAATTAAATTAAGTGACTTACTTGATGTGATCTTGAAATACCTGCATTACATAAATTGGGTTAGAATCTCTATAACTAAAAGCAATGAACACAATGGGAGTTATTACATGTCTCCAACTGGCCACGTGATGGATTTCTGATGTCTTAAAAAGATCTAAATTTCTTTATGTTGTTTAGCCCAGGAGAGAGCAGATTTTCTGCTTTTCATAAGAAATGATCTTTTGGAAACACTTTCACAAATGCTTATTGAAATTCTCTTTGAAGTAAGTTGTGTTTCTGTGATGTCTCAGCATCCACAATTTTGCCATTTACCCTTAGGAAAAGCACTTAGTATCAGTCCCAGATGGCATTCCTTAAAGATACCCATTGTCTCTAATCACTTGCATCTTAAATATCTACCAAAGGTTAAGTGACAGATGACAAAACAACATGGAGGCAGTATTTTGCTATTACAATAAGCATGTAGAAAAAAGCCTTGAAGATTAGTTTGAAAGACAAAAAATATTCCAGACCTTTCATATATTTAACAAGTTTTTGGTTACCTGTTATGTACAAAATAGTGTGTTAGAGGTAATAAAATGGATTTTTTTTTTCATTGAATAGCTACAAATGTATTCTACAAACATTTTAGATCTTACAAATACTGCAGATGAAACTTTAAAGACGCTCATTCAGGAGAAGGAAAGGCACCTGTGTAGCTGCTCCCAGTGAGAAAGTAATGAAAGTTCTTAGCCCACAAATCAGATTTTTGAAATATCTGCTAATAGCAGTTGGTATTCCCGTTAGGGCTGAACTGTTTCTTATAGACTTTTGAGATCTTATTTCATTCTAAATATCCTATAGAGATTGATTTTCTTCTAATTCAGTTTAATAAACCTGTACTGATTGCCTATTTACAAGAGGTACCATGTTAGATGACAGACATTATCAAGAAAATACATTCCCTCTACTCACACATGTGGAAACTGGCTATAACATGAAAACAAATAAAAGAGCAACACATATACACTAACAAACATGCACACCATGTCATAATTAATCCAATAGAAATGATATTTAAAATGTATTCCAGAGGGCTTTCCTGTGACCTAGTGGTTAAGACTTGTGCTTCTACTGAAAAGGGCATGAGTTCGATCCCTAGTTGGGGAACTAAGATCCCACATGCCATAGGGTATGGCCAAAAGCAAAACAAACAAGCAAACAAAACCAAAATATGTATCACTGTTGCTTTGATGATATTTTATTTATACTGACAAAAGTGGGAACTAAAACCTGATGAGGAATGTTGTTAACATTTTTATATTACCAAGTCTTTCTAAAAGAGTGGAGGCGGAAACACTCTTTATAATATTAAAATAATAACACAAGTTCTAATTCTTCAAAAGTCCTTTTTTTTTTAACAGCTTGATTCTAAAGCAAGTTTTGTCAAAGGAAAGTAACTAAAATGTTTTAAAATATTTTTCTTTAATAACACAGAAAATCACATTCCTGACTTTTTCAAATATTCTAAGTATTAATAATTCCAAATCCTTATGGTTAAATTGACAGCTACTTTTTCAGTGGCAACCAGTTCTGACAGAACTCCTATTTGGCTTACTTTTCTGAAAAATATTGTCTTAAAGTTGACATATATATTTTTTCCAGGCAATAAAAGGTCAGTAAACCAATTACATTGAATAATTTTATTTCAGCCAGAATTTCAAGACTTACATTGTTGCTAAATGACAGTACTGATCTAAATCATTTTGCATTAGTAATTCCAGAGAAACTGGCTGGTCAGAAAAGGAAAAGAAATTGAGATTGGTCATGGCAATGCCTTTTCATGGTAAATGATCCAGTTGACAAGCTGAGCATGAAGCTTGTTTCTAAAGCCATTTCTACATTTTGCTTTTCAGTCCTGCTTTCAACTGTCATATTTATATTGAGGTAGCTCAGTTTTAGAATAAAATGTCTTCTTTATTTTCTCATTATGGCATATACTAAACATTATCTAGTTCCAAGGAAGTTTTATTGAGATGGAAGTTTTATTAATCACAAAAGATATACTTACTGTTTTGGAAACAGTGGAAAACAAGTCCAGGCCAATAAATCTGCATTGGTTGAATGGGTAATCCCAAACAATTTTATAGTGAGCATGGATTCCCTTGGAAGTGATTTTATTTCAAGAGGAAAATTTATCCTTAAAATAAAAGAAAAAATTAGGTTGGGCTTCCCTGGTAGCTCAGATGGTAAAAAAAAAAAAAATTGCCTGTAATGCAGGAGACCTTGGTTTGATTCCTGGGTCGAGAGTATTCTCTGGAGAAGGGAATGGTAATCCACCCAGTATTCTTGTCTAGAGAACTCCATGGACAGACCAGGGGGTCACAAAGAGTCAGATACCACTAAGCAACTAACACCTTCACTTTATTGTGTGTCAAGCATTGTTAACCCTTGATCTCATTAACACTCCCAGCAACTCTAGGACACTAGGACCCAATTACTATGATGTTTTCATAAATATTTCCTTCTAATACAGTGCTGTGTGACACCAGTATTTTAGCTATTTGAATTGAGGCATTCTCTCAAGTTTTAATGTTTTATCTTGTAAATGCAGAAATATAGCAGAAATACTAGAGTAATGAGATTGGTTACTCTATCAATTGATTATTATGATTTTGATACATAAGCTTATTTTTTGAAAATTACAAAAACTTGAGCATCAAGACAGAATGATTAACATTGTCTTAGGGAATGGGGGGAGGACAGGAAATAACTCATAATGGGTCTTAAATAGTAGTTTGGCTACACAAGGTGAATAGTTGGAAAAGAATATTCCAAAAAAGAAAAAAGGGCACAGACAAGGGCCTATAAGCATGGAGCTGAGGAATGGTGAGTGGCGTATTGTAGCTAGAACAAGAAATGCAGTCAAGTCGGTCTTAACCTGAAAGTTATGAAGGATGCAATTAGAAAGATGGGTGGTTGCCAGAATATTTAAGAACTCTGTATGCCAGGCAAAGGAATTTGCAATGTTTTTCTTAATGGCGAAAGGAAACGTTTAAATGAGAGAGCTAAAAGCATAGAAAGTTGTTTATAATTTTAAATGTGAACTATTCTGGGTGATGATGAGATTCCAGGAAATTGGGGGCTGATTGCTGAGATGTAATAGACAGTACAATTCCTGGATATGTCAAGGTGAAGAACATCAAACTCAGACCCTGTAGATGTGGGTAAAAAAAAAGTGACTAAGGATAAACACAAGGTTGTTAAAGGTGGAAAAAGATTTGAATTTGGGCATCAAATCCATTAATCTATATAAGATTGCCTACAAGGTATAAAGATACTGTAAGACTGGGAGGAATACACCTGGGTGGTTAAAGAATCTAAGAAGAAAGGGGTTTTGACAGGAAGGTGAGAGATCTGAGATTCTTAATGGTGGACAGGGTACCATTCTTTCCTTTCAGGAGTCATCTTGGCTACATAGAAATTATACAAGAGTTTCAAGAGAAATGCAGTGTTTAGGAGAGATAGATTTATGGGTGGCTAGGAAGCATTTGTGGAGAAGGAAACAGCTACCCACTTCAGTATTCTTGCCTGGAGAATCCCATGGACAGAGGAAACTGGCAGGCTACAGTCCATTGGGTCGCAAAGAGTTGGACACGACTGAACGACTTCCACTCACTCATTCACTCAGGAAGCATGTGAGAGTTAGACTACGAAAAAGGCTGAATGCTGAAAAATGGATGCTTTCAAATCATGGTGCTGGAGAAGACTCTTGAGAGTCTCTTGGACAACAGGGAGATCAAACCAGTCAATCCTAAAGGAAATCAAGCCTGACTATTCACTGGAAGGACTGTTGTTGAAGCTGAGGCCCCAAAACTTTGGCCACCTGATGTGAAGAGCTGACTCGCTGGAAAAGACCCTGATGCTGGGAAAGATTGAAGGCAAAAGGGGAAGAAGGTGGCTGATGATGAGGGGATTAGATAGCATCACTGACTCAATGGACATGAATTTGAGCAAGCTCTGGGAGCCTGGGAAATTCCATGGACAGAGGATCCTGATAGGCTACAGTCCATGGGGTTGCAAGAGTCAGACACAACTTAGCGACTAAATCACCACCGGGAGATGGTAGGGGACAGAGGAGCTTGGTATGTTGCAGTCCATGGGGTTGCAAAGAGGTGGACACAACTTAGTGACTACACAACAGCAACAGGTGGCATTCAGCCTCAGGAATAAGGAGCAGTTAATTCACACCAGTGACCATAACTGATTCTGAGGAAATACACATCGTTCCCCTCAACATGCTGTTCTCTGAGATGGAGAGATCTAGGTACAGGTGCAAAAAAACATCTAACAAGAGGAAAGACAGAAGAGCTATTTCAGAGGTAAAATGGATCACTAATAATTGACTGACAGCATATTAGTAAAACAGGACAATGACAAACTGAAGATGAATTTCAGGCTCCTAGATTATGTTAGTGGATCCCTTTAACTGATAGAAAACACGGACAAGGAACTTGGGGTAGGTGACTTATATGTGGCTTATGGCATACTGTCATTGAGTTAATAATAACTCAGAGATGTCAATATGTAAACTGGGTGCAGAGATAAGTCAAAGGTTTTGATTCAAATGTTGGCCCTGTGACTAAACAGATGTTTTTCTTTGAGTGATGAATTTAACCTTTTTAAGCCTTGTCTATCTATAAAAAGAAAAAAATATTACATAACACAATATGTGATAAATAGTAGATTGTATATCAGCAGTATATTCATTATCCCATCAACAATGTAATAACTTATATTAGCCATTGTAAAACAGATGAAATATAATTCTAGTTAAAAGTAAGGGAGGGGACATACATATATCTATGGCTGACTCATGATATGTGGCAGAAACCAACAAAATATTGTAAAGCAATTATCCTCCAATGAACAAATTTTTTAAAAAAGGAAGAACAGAAAACAAAGGAAAGGCTAAAGAAAATTTATTTTTCAATATTATCAAAATTTAGACTATTGAAAATTAAATTATCACACGTTTAGTTATCCAAAAGTTGTTCTTATCATTCATATTTTTTCACAGTTATAATATTCATTCAGTGTAATGTGGACATATTTCTCAGCTTAAAAAGAAACTCTGAAACTCAACATAAAATGTTGATGATTTTGTGAAATGCACAGTACTTTCTTGAATATTCTCTTTTACCTGTAATTGACTTTCTATTTAGTTTTCATAATTTTGTGTCAGGATGGAAGCTATTATTTCACTTTATTTCTCATATAATTTGGAATGTTTTTTTTTTTTCCCATTGAGTCTCTCTTCTTCATGTGATTTTAGAATTAGGAAAATTTTCTCTTGAATTGTTTAAATGATGGCACATATTTGTCAGTTGAAAACAACCATGGATAAGCTTTAATTAAGTCAGAAGAAAAGTGAAAAGTCAAGTGAAAGTTGCTCAGTCGTGTCCAACACTTTGTGACCCCATGGACTATTAGAAAAATAATCCTTCCAGAATAAAGATTAAACTTACGTTTCATTCCAGTTGACCAAGAAAAAAAACAACTTTTTGACAGGAATATTTCTGCAGTTTCTCACTTGGCACAGCTTCTTTCCAGCATATGTAAGCCAACAGGAGAAAGAAAATGCTTTATAGCTAAAAAGAAACAACATTGATTCAATAAGTTGAACACGGTGAAGGAAGCAGTTTTCAGTGTGGGTCAGTTATTTTATAGTTAAAAGTCAAATGATAGAGTGATTGATTGTACAGAGTGTACTTTAAAAATTACCAAGAATTTATGTTTGGTGGCTTCAGCAAAATTGCAGAATAATGGGAAGTCCTAGACCCTCTTTCCCCTTCTGGAGACACAATTCAACAATACATGGATCAGTTTCCTTTGCGAGAAATCCAGAAACAAGTTAAAAGGCTCTTGCACCCAAGCACAAAACCAGTCACAAAGAAATCAGTAGGAAAATTCATGGCACTCATTTTGCAGAGCCCTTTCTCCCAGCAGAGTGTCATGTGACCAGGAAAGAATTCCTAACTCCCATATTCTCCCTGGGGTGGGAAATAGAAGACTGGAACATATGTCTGACATTCATACTTTTTAGGGGTTTATCCAAGGGACTAGTTTCTCTCTTGTCTGAATCTGAGTGCTGAACAGAAAACAAAGGCAGTGAGTGGTCTAAACTAGCACAAACTAACTCACCACTTCCCCAAGCTCAGTGCAAAATGAATAGGAGAAACCCCCCAACTCCCAGCTTCTCCCTTGGGAAAGATCTGGATTGTGATTCCAATAGGATATGATAACCTCTAGATGTCCAGGGGCCATGGATTTAGGAGAACAAAAAAGAGCTGGGAGGCTTGCTGCTGCTCCAGAGGATCTGTGGGACTGTAGGCAGAGGCTGATGCAATCTGATGATCTCTGAATTGGCAGGAAGAGAGGGGAGCAGGGAGAGTGCAATGTGCATCCAACTGTTTAGCTTTCTTTGGGAGCTGTATGAGGGTCTGGTTTATGTCTCATCACCAGAGCATCTATGGGACCAGGCATACTCTGATTATTGGCGCCCAACTGAGAACGAAAAAGAGCTGGGCAGCTTAAGGAGAACCAGCAGGAAGGACCACAGGCTGACACTAGATGAAACAAGAAATTCAAGTTCTTGACAAAAGAAGTAAAACCTCTCTAAGTGTGAATTGACACACAAATCCAGGGAGGATGCACCTACAAGAAAGGTTTGAAAAATCAGGAAATCTCTAGCTAATTGGTGACATTCGGTCAACCACAAATTGGCATTTGCCATGGATGTTTGCCATCTACCTCTGCAAGGATTAAAGCACATGCTACTGCAGTTGCTGACCTTCAACACCCCCTGAATGAGTTCAGGGTAGACAGCAGAAATGAAGCACTCTGTGTTTCTGGAAACTGGCAAGGACAGGTCTTATTGATAGTACAATATTTTCAGAAACTGAGGGAAGGTCTTATTGAGAGTACGATATTTTCAGAAACTGAGTTTATGAGCCTCATGCTTGATTTTCCTCATATCTTGAAAAACACCAAAATTCTTCATATCTAGAAAAGCACTAAAATTATCGTTTATCATGACTAGCAGAAGCTTCATGAAACCAACAGAAGCTTTCTACAAAAAGTATGTGCTTGATTGCATGTATTCCCCCTTCACCAAAGTCACATATATGCTGTCCTTTCCCCCTGCCTCTTTGGAGCTGTTTTTCAGAGCTATCTGAGGTGCTCTCTTGCAGACTAGAGTCCTCATATTGCGTCAAATAAAACTTAACTCACAACTCTCACGTTATGCATATTTTTTTAAAGCAACAATTCTTTCCTTGGATGAAACCAGTCCATAAGGACTGGGAGAGGTAGCTGTTTTTTTTTTTTTTTTTTTAATNTCAGAGCTATCTGAGGTGCTCTCTTGCAGACTAGAGTCCTCATATTGCGTCAAATAAAACTTAACTCACAACTCTCACGTTATGCATATTTTTTTAAAGCAACAATTCTTTCCTTGGATGAAACCAGTCCATAAGGACTGGGAGAGGTAGCTGTTTTTTTTTTTTTTTTTTAATGCTCAAATATCTATACAAAGTAAAACAAGGTATACAATGAAAGAGGAAAACATGGGCCCAAACAAAGGAACAAGATAAATCTCCAGAAGTGAACTGAAAGTTGCTCAGTCATGTCCAACTCTTTGCGACCCCATGGACTCTTTTGTCCATGTATAGTCCATGGGATTCTCTAGGCCAAAATACTGGAGTGGGTAGTCTTTCCCTTCTCCAGGGGATCTTCCCAAGCCAGGGATCGAGCCCAGGTTTCCTGCATTGCAGGCAGATTCTTTACCAACTGAGCCACAAGGGAAGCCTGAGAGTCAAAATGCATTTCTAAATCATTTCTGAGAATGAAAGGATGAAAAATGAGGTTAGGCTAGATAAACTGACTATCTTCAAAGTCAATAATTTTGTATGAATCTAACTGACATTACAAAGATCCTCTAGTCGTTTCTCTACCAGGTCTCTCAGTGAAAGAACAAAATTAGAAACCAAAGCGAAAATGCAGAAAACCCTCAAGTGCTGTTCATTGGAAAGCCAAGTTTATTTGAAGCATATCACCATAAAATGGTACCAGGGCTAGAAAGCAAAGACCTTTATGACAGATGAATTAAAGCAACACGTGCAGACACAGAACTAACACTCTTTTATTTCCCTCAGAAAAGGGTAAGTTCTTACATCACTATATTGACCAACTTCATGAAATGTTAAGAATACCTCAAAATTGTGGAGAGTTGGTTTATGCTAAAAGAAAAATCTCCAGAAAACAATCTTAAAGAAATGGAAGTATATGAACTACCCAACAAAGAATAAAATATATACATATATATATACACACACACATGCTCAATAAGCTCAGAAAAATAATGCATAAACAAAATAAGAATATTAAAAAACAGAAAAATATTAAGAAGAAATTTTGGAGCTGAAAAATACAAAAACTGAGTTGAAAAAAATCAATAGATGGATTCAAGAACATACTGGATCAGGCAGAAGAAAAAATCAGTGAGCTCAAACATAGATATTTGAAATCATTCAGAGAAACAAGAAAAATGAAGAGAGGAGAAAGTCTAAGGGACTTACGGGACACAATCAAGAGGACAGACAAACACATTATTTGAGTCCCAGAAGATGACTGAGAGAAAAAGTCAGAAAGCTGATCTGAAGAATTAATAACAGAAAACTTATTAATTGTGGGAAAGGAAATGGACATCCAATTTCAAGAAGCCTAGTGGTCTAAACTAGGATGAGCCGAAGGAAGACCATAAGACACATTAAAATTAAACTATTGGAAGTCAAACACAAAGAGAGAACTTTGAAAGCAGCAAGAGAAAAGTGATCTGCCACATAAAAGGGATCTCATCAGTTTTTCAGCAGATTTCTCAGCACAAACCTTGAAGGCCAGAGGGAGTGAGATGATATATTCAAAGTTCTGAAAGAAAAAATGTTGTATCTGGCAAAGCTGTCCTTCAAAAATGAAGGAGAAATAAATACTTCCTCAGGTAAAAAGCTGAGGGAGATCATCAGCACTAGACCTCACTCAACATGAAATGCTAAAGGGAATCCTTCAAGTGGAAATGAAAGGATGCTAGATAGCAACAGCAGAGCATAAAAGTATGAAAGCTTGCTGGTAAAGGGAAACATATAAACAAATACAAAATACTGTAAGACTGTAATGGTGATACATGAATAACTTTTAACTCTGCTATAGTGTTTAAAAGGACAAAGTATAGAAAACTTTAATGATAACAATATATAAAATTTAAGAAGATGCAATTTGTGATCTTAGTAACACAAAGTATGATGAGGGAAGAAGAGTAGAGAATTTGTATATGACTAAAGAATGCTCAAACTACCGCCCAATTGCACTCATCTCACATGCTAGTAAAGTAATGCTCAAAATTCTC
>SJYX01020999.1:318088-328355 GCA_006410675.1 Oreotragus oreotragus | reverse complement strand
CATTTCTTTTCCATGGGGATGGTCTTGATCCCTGTCTCCTGTACAATGTCACGAACCTCATTCCATAGTTCATCAGGAACTCTGTCTATCAGATCTAGGCCCTTAAATCTATTTCTCACTTCCACTGTATAATCATAAGGGATTTGATTTAGGTCATACCTGAATGGTCTAGCGGTTTTCCCTACTTTCTTCAATTTAAGCCTGAATTTGGAAATAAGGAGTTCATGATCTGAGCCACAGTCAGCTCCTGGTCTTGTTTTTGTTGACTGTATAGAGCTTCTCCATCTTTGGCTGCAAAGAATATAATCAATCTGATTTCGGTGTTGACCATCTGGTGATGTCCATGTGTAGAGTCTTCTCTTGTGTTGCTGGAAGAGGGTGTTTGCTATGACCAGTGCATTTTCTTGGCAAAACTCTATATAACACTTAAGTGTTAGATACTAAGTCCTTCATTTTGGGAGCTGGCCCTCAGGGCTCTCTCAGCAATCACATCCTCTCTACCTCCAGAAACATGAAAAATTTTAGTTGAAGCTTTTACTTTTTCTTGAAACATTTAAAAGCTATAGGTAGCATTTTTTTTTAACCTCTAGGAATTTTTGGTTGTTATATAGCTAAGAACAACATTCTCTAACATTTACCAATATACAATTATCAAATTAAGAAATTTAATGAGATACTATTATCTAATATATTTTCTTCATTCAGTGTTTTAACAGATATCCCAATAATGTCATTTATAGCCTTTTCCCCTGATCTGGATCCAGCTCAGACTCTTGTATTACCTTTGGCAGCCATGTCATTTCAGTCTCTTTTAATCTGGAAGAGTTCTGCAACCTCTTGTCTTTCACAACTAAAATATTTTTGAAGTACAAGTCTGCTATTTTGTAGAAGTAGAAGCCTTTATTGTCATAGTCATTCTTGCTGTTGTTTTATCTCTTTCTCTGTATCAGCTGTCCTAACTGGTAAAACTCCCCCACCATGCCCCATCCAATGAGTGCAGGTATCTTCCCCTTCTTCCCTCTACACAACATCAATAACTGGACAAAATTAATGAAGATCAGGTTTACACAAGGGGGTGTAAGAAACTTATAGTATCTTTTAAAAACAAAAACAAAGTGTCCACTTCATGGAAATTAATGATTAAATTGGAATTGCTGTGGTTGAGTTCTGAGAGCTCACAATATACCAGGATGGATAATTCAAGGAGCCCTTTGATATATGTTTCTGGAGTTTAGGAGAGATGTTGACCTGGAAATGTATTTGGAACAAATCTACACAAACATGATGGATATACAAAACAGCGTAAATATTACAACATAATAAAGGAGCTTGAGAAAAAAGAAGGAAAAGTAGAATTCTGAGAGTGCTTACATTTACGGCAGAGAAAGGGGGGAAAACCTATAAAGATGCAAATGAAATAAAGGCATAGTTAAAGAACTAGAAAAAGATTTACAAGAATAACTCCCAATATATCAAGGAAGGAACACTCCTTAAAAAGGAAAGAAAAGGTGTAAAATATCACAGGAACTGAGCTCAAAGTGTTCGATGGCTGAAACCAAAGCACACTATTAGGAGGAAGTTGTTCTTGTTGAGTTTGTTGCAGCAGGAGATGAAAGGAAAACTGAGTGGGGATAAGAAAATTCAAGAGGCAAGTAGAGGTTATTCCCTTGTGCTCTTTGACACTGAGAGAAAGGAGGATCATTTAATGACTACATGAGAAAGTAGAGTGTTTGAGGGAAGGCATTTTGATGTAGAGATAAGCTAAGCATGCACGTTCTCTCGTTTGTCGATTTCTCTCTTCTAGACAGTTTAAGTTTAATTTATCCGATTCCCGGAGTCGTGTAATTAATTCTCAAAATTAGAAGTAGTCTTTTTTTATCTAGTTATGACTCTTCTTCTCTTTATAATTTTGAGTGTAATCTACTAGAGTCAAAGACGTTATGTCCTTTGTTCTATACAACTAACGAAATCGTTCCCATATTACTGACTCCTATTTTCACTAAACTTCGTGACAAATATTAAGTTACATGACAGTTGTAACTCCTGGACACCTCCTGACTGAGGTACTTATACGTGACTTCGGTTCTCATCGGATATTAATTGTGTCTTTTGTTACCTCTCTACGGGTACTAAGACTAAAATCATTTCATTCACTTCCTTTTTTAACTAGAAATACCAAATTCGTTACGGTACTGACTTTACCAACTAGTAGTATCCTCGTACACTGAGACCTTTCCGAGATATTCCGAATCACTTCTTTCCGTATCACTCTGTGTCTTCTTCTTGAAATGTCACCGTTTTTAGTCTGACTTCTTGACCTCCTTCACTCTTCCTTTTCCTCCGGTAACTAATTTTCCGTCTCTATGTCTGCTTATCAGTTTCGGTGAAACAACCCGTCACTAGACCTTCATTATTACCCTTTTCCTTTCATCTGACTAACAGTTATTTACTTGGTCTCTTTGTTTTCCATAGACTCAAAATGGTAAGTTCTATTGATCTAAAATGAATTTCGACAATTCTACTCTAAAAAGAACTTTTCGTTTACATATGGCTTCGAACGAATTTAAATTTTTGTCCAAGGTTTACTACACCATCTTTTATTCTTCATACGACCGGTTCACTCATCAAACTTTTCTTACTAGTCGTCCTTATTCCCCTCGTTGTATTTATCTTAATCCAATCTAGTCTTTACGACTAATTCCTTTCCCTTTTAAGATTTATACTGTTTATACATTAACCAATAACCTCCTCAAAAATATAAATTAGTAAAGGTCACAAGGTAAACCTTGTGATCGTTCTATTTTGTCTTGATATTTTGTAAAGAGTGAAATAAAGCTAAAAAGTAGTATCTGTGAATTTCTATATGAGTATTATTTTCAACCTGTGTACAATTGTTTGTCATTTACACGATAAACCTCAAATCGTTACTTCGAAAATAATTTTTATTAATGAAAAATTTTCTATTGAAAAACACCTATTCTAGGTTATCCCATCTTTAGGATGAGGATCACTTATAAGAACTTATACCTTTTATAAAAATACTAAAATAACTTAGTTTATAAGGTAATGACCTCCTGTAAAATTTTTAATCGTCACTTAGTTTTGTGAATAAATTATTACATCGTATAATTCGTTTTATAAAGTACATGAGACTGTCACTTTACTAACAACCGTTTTAGAAAGATTCTGTTTTCCTAATAGAGTATTTGGTTATAATAAATTTCTACAGATAGAAGACTTCCGAATTCTGAGACACTAAAGTAGATTGCTAAACAATGGTGACATATATTTTCTTTTTGTTAAAATGTGGAAGAGTGCTATTTTATAACTGAACTTTTCTTTCTTATAGTGAGTGACAGAATAAAACAAAAGAAATAACTTGAGATTTTATTTTATTTAGAAAGTAAACTGAATGAAAAAACATTGAAACTGTCCAGGGATTTCTACAGATTATGTTGAAGCCAATATGCTGTGCCAGGTAAGGCTTTGTATAAAGTAGACAATTCAGTTGTCCTCTAGGATTAACATTGCTGGAAACAAATAAGTCTCAAGGCACTTACTAGGTTTAGTGTGTTGTTGTTTGCCTCTTAACCTAGAGCAATGAGTCACAGTAGGTACATGACTTCCTCTCTCTTCATCTTTTTCATAATTCTCTCATTTCTATACTCATAAACTATAGCATCACACAAATGGCAAAAAAAAAAAAAAAAGAGAGAGAGAGAGAGACGAGAGGAGGTAAAATGAAAGATCAAAAGAATAAAGGATCACTAGGTCTTTTTGAAAAACAATTCTCTAAAACATGTGGGTGGTCAAAGAAAAGAACAGAATCAAAAGATTGTATGAAGAAAGAGCAGAATTTCAACTCTGTAGCCTGGAAAGCATCAACACCAGCTATCTAATGAGATTTCCAGATCCTACACTGGAAGCAAATACCAATGTGTACCAGTAGATTTTTGCTAAATCTTGCATGTCTGTCTGTCTCTGTCTCTCTCTTTTTCTCTCTCTCCCTCCTGCCTCTCGTTTCACTTCTTTCTCAATCACTCTTTCTCTCTACATGTATACGTATAGGTATAAATATAAATATAGATATCTATGGTTTGTCCTGTTTTTAAATACACACAATGCTTAGTGGATGACAATCATGTGACTAAAATGAAAATAAAGTCATCAACCAGAAAACAGACATTTATGGTATAAAAATATCTGGATAGTTGTGCTTCTTTGTTTTATCTGGACATGCTGAAATTATTTAGATACAAATTTATAGTATGCAGGCTAAATATTAACTTTCATGACAAATGTTTGATGAGAAAAACAAAAATAGAAATCCCCTCAAATATCTATCAGTATGGGGAACATCAAATATTCAAAGGTATGTAGAAAAAAGTCATAGTTTAAAGTAAAAATACTTTTTTGCTTTCCTGTATAAAATTTATAAAATGCATAGCAACATTGTGTCTATTATCAATTTCAAACATTATAATAAAAAATATTGGAAATGAATGTTTTCCTGTGTCTCTTTGCCAGCTTGGTTAGTATGAAAATTAACAAGGAAGGCAAGAAGAATATCTTAATTTATAAATTATTTGATTCACATATCTATTGCCAAAGTTAATATTTGTTTTTAATGTGATTTGCCTCTGAAGAAATGTATTGTTGATCACAAACAAACAAAATAATTATGTATTATTGCACAGTGAACCTGAAATTGCACTTATATATAATGAGGTCTTACTTTAAAAATTTCTTCACAACAAAGTGATAAAGAGAACTTAATTTTTGAAATTCATCATATATGCTTTCTACTAAAGGAATACAAAGTTTTAATCTGTAGACTTTAAATTACATATATTCATTACATATATTACATATGTTTCAAATTAAATGTCACATAAATTGACAATATTTCAAAGAATAATGATGTGGATATTTTGTGTTCAAACATTTTCAGCCCTAGTTCCTATACTTTATAAGACAGAACATTTACCATTTTAAAATATTTTCCAAGAGGATAAGTGCTTTGCAATTTAAAAAAAATGAAATACAAAGGATAAAGATATAATTAATTCAATATCATTTTTCAAAAAAAATAAGCTGTAGAAAAGTATCTCAATTATTGTTTTTACGATTATATCTTATTTTTATTTGAAAGAGCACAAAGGTCATTGTGCTTAATGCACATGCCTTATAAGGAACCACAGAGATTTTTCCTTTACCATCAGTTATCCACTGATGTCTAGATAAGTTTTTACAGTACCATAAATTTCCATAATATAAACTCAATAAAAGGCTATATGGTATGAACTTTGAAAACATCTGCCCTTGCCCTCATAGTCTTTCTATACCACAAAGGAGACCATTTTTAACCTTCACTTTAAACAATACAATTAATTTGATGAAAAATTTTGGCTTATAATACAAAGACTTTTCTTGGATATGAACAGAAAAAAAAAATCAGTATTTTAAGCTTTCAATGTTGAAACTGGAAAACTGCCTTTTCCTTCATATAACCATTTCATCAAAGAAAACTATGAGTTCAGAATCCTTTTTCTGCTACCACAACTACCACAAAATCTGCAAATATGCTATCTGGAGATTTACTATCATTTATAGTTTAATTCTATATTTAAGAAAAGAAAAAGGTCAGTGAGTATACAGTAAGAATGTCATTTAATAAGAATGTGAACCAAAAAATAAGGATACTGAATTATCTCTGTATTAAAGCTGAAAAAACCTCAAGTGATTATTATTTTCATGTGCAACATGAAGTTGCCATTTTAATTTGTCAAACCAAAAAACAAAAAAAACAAAAAAAAACACTAAGATGGAAAGCCTGTATCTTAGTTTTTTTTTTTTCCCATGAAACTGAACTCTTGATCTCATCTCTAAAACGAAGAAAAGAAAAAACTTATGTTTAATAGGCTGTCATATAAATCCAAGTTGGAAAAGAATATTTACAGAAGAGAGAATGAATAAAGCATATGAAAGCCATGGAATTTTAAACAGACTTAACACTGTAGACAAAAGTATTAATAATGCACTTGTAGAAAAATATGAGAATTTGATGGGGAGGGGCTAAACAAGGATTCTGACAATTTCATGATAAATTGGTGAAAGAGAATCCATAAATGTAATTTAAGAAACATTTCTCTTGCTTTTAAATCAAAATTAGTACAATGTGGAAGTTTTATAGTCTTATTTGTATGGGCTTATATGTCTATTATATTTATAGGATATAGCAAGTGAAACTTTCAAGGCAATATAGTTAACATCTTAGGAAATTATGTGCTCAACATAAAATCATAAAATCTATTTTTTGCTTGTTTAGAAATGCACATTAACATCAAAAGCTTAAAACAAGCCAATGCAAAATGCTGTAGTAAAATTCAAGATATATCTGGCAGCAAAATAAATGTCACCATAGCATAAATGTACTAACTGCTGATGTTTCTCTTTGTCTTCAATAGCAATATTGTATTTTACAGTTTTTTAGTTCACGGTGCTTAAGATAACTTCACAGCTATATCTGTCAGAAAAAGTCAAGATAAAATCCTGAAAAAACTGTAGTTATTAAACATGTACTTAATACTAGGTCTCTGTGTTAGATCTAAATAAGCTGCTAAACACAGTAAGCTTTGTGGGACCCATGGCTCCCACCTCCTTCTACTTAATGATCCTAACCAGTTATAGAAAATCTTTTGAAAAATTTTTCAAAAGATAATATATACTCATAGTAAACATAATGTAAAAATTAAAGAAAAGTATAACCTAAAACATAAAATGTCTCCCACTGAACTCTTTTTTCTAATCTCCTTTTAAGATATATATTATATTTATATAACTTCCTTACATATATGTAGTACTGCCACTACATATACAAAAATCCTTAGATTTATACAAATAAATCTCTTAGACTATGTCTTTTGCAATAAAAATATAGATTAACCATATGCTCATATCAGTAATATATATCTCTGATATTCTTTAAACAGTTATGTTTTTCTACTATATTAATATATTAACATAATTGGTCACATAGAAATGGAGTTTTCATTTGTTTATAATGTTTTCTTATTATTTTAATGATGAAATGAAAAGTTTTGAACATATATATATATATCATTGCAATNTATATATCTCTGATATTCTTTAAACAGTTATGTTTTTCTACTATATTAATATATTAACATAATTGGTCACATAGAAATGGAGTTTTCATTTGTTTATAATGTTTTCTTATTATTTTAATGATGAAATGAAAAGTTTTGAACATATATATATATATCATTGCAATTTATTGGAGTATATTAGTAAGTTTAATTCTAGAAATAAAATTGTTAGTAAATATTGATTGCAAAAAATAAATTTCGTTAAACATGTCTGCGAATCAGACTTCCTCAATCCAATGTCTACAAATTTATGCAATTGATAGATTTTAAAAAAAAACACAACTAAAGAAAAAATTAATTCCTATTAATATTGATGTTGTGAAGTGAATGTTTGTGTCCCCCACCAAATTTCATACATCAAAGATCCAAGCAACAGTATGGCTATATTTGAGATGGGTCGCTAAGGAAGTAATTAAGGTCAAATAAGTTTATAAGGGTGTGGCCCTGTTTCATTAGGATCAGCATTCTTATAGGAAGAGACACCAGAGAGCTCACTTGCTTTCTTTCTTCATGCACACAGAAAGAAAAGGGAACATAAGGGCATAGTTGAGGGCTGTGTACAAGTCAGGAAACAGTGACTTCACCAGAGACCAACTAGCTGACACCTTGATCTCAGACTTTTACCTCCAGAACCATGAGGAAGTCTTTCTGTTGTTTAAGCCACTCAGTCTGTGGTATTTTGCTATGGCAGTCCAAGCAGATGAACACAAATGAAGTTGTCAATTTTTCTGTCAATTAGATTGAATAATTATCTACATCAAACTTGTTGATGGTTATCCAGAAAAACCTTTAAACTTTCAGTGTGGCTAGATATGACTTGTTAATAGCCAGTTCAGTAAAAAAAAAATATATATAGGACATATACATATATATGTATAGCAAGAGACATAATATACAAGTGTGTGTATAGACATGGGGTTGTGAAGAGTTGGATATGACTTGGTGACTGAACAACAACCACATATATGTGGGAAGCTCAGTGTATACATACACACACACACATAAAGATAACACAAATGGTAGAAAAACAAATCCATGTTTCAGAAAATATAACTCTCTATATATGTTTCACTTTCTTTCTTATAAAACATTTGTCTTTTTATAAAAATCTTCATATTCAAAAGCATTTATAAAAACTACAAAATGACAGATTTTTCTAAATACAAAAAATAACAAATGAAAATAAAGCCATAATATAAAGGAAAAAATCAATGAATACATATACAGTCAACTGTATAGTTGTAGTCAACTGGTTACTGTTTCATTGAATGTCTATTGATAAACAAGTTATTTTCTAGCATCCAAATAGAACAAACCATTATTCACACAATACAACATTTCAGAAGTAAATTTCATATATCCCTACTATTACACATGCCCCCAAATAAAAATCACATACTAGGAGTAAAATGAAAAGGGGTCATGAGAATTACCCAGGTAAACAAGGAAATGAGAAATCTAAAATAGTCCTTACCTGACTTCAATTTCCATCAATATGAAAATGTTGGCAAGCTTACTGTGCCAAGGCCCTCCCCATGAAAATATATGTATATAGATAAATACTTGTGTCCACATATTAACTGTATTAATATTTACATGTTTCTTATTAATAACCATATTTTTATATACACATATATTTACATTTGAAATCATTTCTAAATCCACAATTATTGAGGTCCATGAGTTCACACTCCACTTACGATCACATCACAGGGTTTATTCCAGTCTTCTCCCTCTTCGTATTTGTAATTTCTCTGATAAGCTTCCCTGGTGGCTCAGACGGTAAAGCATCTGCCTGCAATGCGGGAGACCCGGGTTCAATTCCTGATTCGGGAAGATCCCCTGGAGAAGGAAATGGCAACCCACTCCAGCACTCTTGCCTGGAAAATCTCATGGACAGAGGAGACTGATAGGCTACAGTCAGGTCGCAAAGAGTCAGACACGACTGAGCGACTTAACTTTCCTTTCCTTTCTCTGATAGTGGGAAGCTAAGTTCTCATTATTCTTAATTTACTAACATAGTTAACTCATTCTGTATACGAACCAATGTCTCATTGCCACAGCTGCTCAGCCACTATGTGCAAACCTTATCAACTCTTGCATTAAGATGAACACCATCTTCACCCCATTCAGGTTTTATTATCCCAGAATAATTTACCCCACATATAAACATCTCAGCCTACTTGGTTTCTGAAACCCCATAGCAAGCCATCCCTCCAGAGTGATGTCACACACCAGGCCACCCCACCCCTTCACAGGTTGGCTGCCTCATTCTCTTTTGGGTCTCAACATCCCTCACCAGGCTGAAACTCTGGGTGAGCTCATAACTAGTTCCTTGTACTACCTCCACCCCTTCCCCAAAGGCTATAGGAATGCATCCTTAAGAAAGAGAAAGAGAAAGGGGAAATGAAAGGAGAAAAAAAAAGAGAAAGAGTCACAAATCATAAGAACACCTTGTTCTTTTTCCACTGGAAAATCAAGAGCAGCGATTCTTGAAAAGGAAATGCTACAGATCCTGTGGTTTGAAATGCATAGCCAATATATAATTTTGTATTTGGAATAGGAAACTAATGTATTGTCTTCATGATATGAACTATTCAAAATGAATCCTGACAAAAATCTTTGTGGATAAGGACAGGATCTTGTGGTGAGGAGGAAAGGAAGTGAGATTTTGTTATTATCAAAATGAAGCATGGATTTAAAATATTGCCATAAAGAGGACAGGCATCTTGTTATTCAGGGAATACCAGTTTTGCTGGCTTTATTCCAGTCAATATGTATGTGCATTGCAGAGTGAAAGGTAGAGGACACTTAAGTAATTCAAAACTAGGAAATCCTCAAAAACCTTAAATTCTAACTATGTTCAATATTATTATACATGACATTTACTATCAATACATATATAATTTTTAATATCTTTAAACACATGATGTTTAGTATCATTATATATAATGGTTAATATCATTATATGTAGAATGATTAAAATCATTAAATTTCCTTTACAATGAAGCAGTTGTTAGGATAGTTGCATGAAAATCTATGATTAGCTAATTAGAAAATAATTTTCTTTATACCATTTTGTTTTTTAATGACTAGTA
>SJYX01020999.1:294458-311736 GCA_006410675.1 Oreotragus oreotragus | reverse complement strand
TTTCTTGATGAGTCTGGCTAATGGTTTGTCAATTTTATTTATCTTTTCAAAAAACCAGCTTTTGGCTTTGTTGATTTTTGCTATGGTCTCTTTTGTTTCTTTTGCATTTATTTCTGCCCTAATTTTTAAGATTTCTTTCCTTCTACTAACTCTGGGGTTCTCCATTTCTTCCTTTTCTAGTTGCTTTAGGTGTAGAGTTAGGTTATTTATTTGACTTTTTTCTTGTTTCTTGAGGTATGCCTGTATTGCTATGAACCTATCCCTTAGCACTGCTTTTATAGTGTCCCACAGGTTTTAGGTTGTTGTGTTTTCATTTTCATTTGTTTCTATGCATATTTTGATTTCATTTTTATTTCTTCTGTGATTTGTTTGTTATTCAGCAGCGTGTTGTTCAGCCTCCATATGTTGGCATTTTTAATAGTTTTTCTCCTGTAATTGATATCTAATCTTAATGCATTATGGTCAGAAAAGATGCTTGGAATGATTTAAATTTTTTTTTTAATATGTCAAGGCTAGATTTATGGCCCAGGATGTGATCTATCCTGGAGAAGGTTCTGTGAGCACTTAAGAAAACGGTGAAATTCATTGTTTTGGGGTGAAATGTCCTATAGATATCAATTAGGTCTAACTGGTCTATGGCATCATTTAAAGTTTGTGTTTCTTTGTTAATTTGCTGTTTAGTTGGTCTGTCTATAGGTGTGAGTGGGGTATTAAAGTCTCCCATTATTATTGTGTAATTGTTAATTTCCCCTTTCATACTTGTTAGCATTTGTCTTACATATTGTGGTGCATATATATTTATAATTGTTATATCTTCTTCTTGGATTGATCCTTTGATCATTATGTAGTGGTCTTCTTTGTCTCTTTTCACAGCCTTTGTTTTAAAGTCTATTTTATCTGATATGAGTATTGCTACTCCTGCTTTCTTTTGGTCTCTATTTGCATGGAATATCTTTTTCCAGCCTTTCACTTTCAGTCTGTATGTGTCCCTTGTTTTGAGGTGGGTTTCTTGTAGACAACATATATGGGGTCTTGTTTTTGAATCCATTCAGCCAGTCTTTGTCTTTTGTTTGGGGCATTCAACCCATTTATGATTAAGATAATTATTGATAAGTATGATCCCATTGCCATTTACTGTATTGTTTTGGGTTCAGGTTTATGCACCCTTTTTGTTCTTCCTGTCTAGAGAATATCCTTTACCATTTGTTGGAGAGCTGGTTTGGTGGTGATGAATTCTCTCAGCTTTTGCTTGTCTGTAAAGCTTTTCTCTTTCATATTTGAATGAGATCCTTGCTGGGTAAAGTAATCTGGGCTGTAGGTTATTTTCTTTCATCACTTTACTTTCTCAGGTAGATTCCCTATCTCTTCCTCTTTTGTTTGGTTTGGTGGGCATTTATCTTGTTCCTTTATCTGCTGGGTATTCCTCTGTCTCTTCATCTTGGTTATATTGTTGCGTTTGGGGTGGCCTTTCTGTATTCTGGCAGTTTATGGAGTTCTCTTTATTACGGAGTTTCCTCGCTGTGGGTGGAGTTGTATCAGTGGCTTGTCAAGCTTGATAGCTTCCTGGTTAGGGAAGCTTGTATCAGAGTTCTGGTGGGTGGAGCTGGATTTCCTCTCTCTGAAGTGCAATGAAGTGTCCAGTAATGAGTTATGAGATGTCTATGGTTTTGGCGTAACTTGAGTTGCCTGTATATTGAAGCTCAGGGGTGTGTTCCTGTGTTGCTGGAGAATTTGCATGATATGACTTGCTTTGGAACTTGGTGGCCCTCGTGTGGTGCTTGGTTTCAGTGTAGGTATGGAGGCATTTGATGAGCTCCTATCGATTAATGTTCCCTGGATTCAGGAGTTCTCTGATGTTCTCAGTATTTGGACTTAAGCCTCCTGCTTCTGGTTTTCAGTTTTATTTTTACAGTAGCCTCAAGACTTCTCCATCTATACAGCACCGATGATAAAACACCTAGGTTAGGGACTTCCCTGGTGATCCAGTGGCTAAGCCCCTGAGCTCCCAGTGCAGGGGGCCCAGGTTTGATCCCTGGTTAGGGAGCTAGATCCCACATGCTACAACTTAGACCAAGAGCAGCCAAATAAATAAATAAAATTTTTTTAAAAATCTAGGTTAAAGATGAAAAGTTTCTCCACATTGAGGGACACCCAGAGAAGTTCACAGAGTTACATGGAGATGAGAAGAGGGAGAGGGGAGTTGGAAGTGACTGGAATGAGATGAGGTGGGCTCAAAACAGGAGAGAGCAAGCTAGCCAGTAATCACTCCCTTATGTGCACTCCACAGTCTGGATCACTCAGATATGTTCACAGAGTTATACAGAGAAGAGGAGAGGGAGGCAGGAGAGAGAGGTGGCCAGGAGGATAAAAGAGGGAAATGAAAAGGAGAGAGACAGATCCAGCCAGTAACCACTTCCCTAAGTGTTCTCCACTGTCTTGAATACACAGAGATTCACAGAGTTGGGTAGAGAAGGGGGAGGAAGGAGACAGAGGCAACCTGGTGGAGAAAAAGGAGAGTCCAAAGGAGGAGAGAGCAGTTAAGCCTGTAATCTCGCTCTCAAGTAAAAATGGGTACTGAAGAATGGGTTTTTAAATGTACAAAATTGATAACAAATACCAAAAAGCAAAAATTAAAAATTTAGAGAAGAGGTTGGATTTTCAAATATACAATATTAAAGAAAAGAAGAAGAATTTTTTAAAAAGTCAGAAGAATTATTAAAAAACAACAACAACCACAAAAATATAAATACGGCATTTGCTTTAAAAATAGGGTCTTTTTTTTTGGAAAAGTAATAATAGGTTATACAAATAAAAGTTAAAGGAGAATTAGAGCTGTCTCTTATACACATCTAGATGTGTATAAGAGACAGCTTAAAATTTAGAGAAGAGGTTGGATTTTCAAATATACAATATTAAAGAAAAGAAGAAGAATTTTTTAAAAAGTCAGAAGAATTATTAAAAAACAACAACAACCACAAAAATATAAATACGGCATTTGCTTTAAAAATAGGGTCTTTTTTTTGGAAAAGTAATAATAGGTTATACAAATAAAAGTTAAAGGAGAATTAGAGGACTTAAAAATTAAAAAATGTTTAAAAAAGAAGAAAAAAAAAACAAACAAAAAAGAATGATCGTAAAAATAGTAAAGATATATCTGAGACTTTCTCTGGTGTTGTTGTGGGCAGTGTGGTGTCAGTTCATTTTCAGATAGTTCCTTGGTCCGGCTTATATTTCTCAAGATCTATAGGCCCTTTCCTATGTAGTTGGTACTAACAACAGGGTTTTAATCTATTGCACCTGTCACTTCCAAGGTGGTTCCCTCTGTTTTGGCTTCTTCTGTTTGGTGGTCTCTTCAGTGCCTGATTTCCTCCCTGACACAAGGGGGACGGTGGTAGACACTTTTTTTTTTTTTTTTAGGCTCACTTATTCAGTCGGGGGAGGGAGGGATGCTGCAAACAAATAACACTGGTGTGTGCTCGCAGGTTCTCAGCCACGCTGGGCCTGCCCCTGCGCACGGTGCACACTGCTCAGGCTCTAGGTTGCTCCACTGGGAACCATCTAAGGCCAGCCCTAGGCTGCATGCACCTCCCCGGTCTAAGCCACTCAGGCTCAAGCACTCAGGCAGTCCTCAGAGGCACAGACTTGGTTGGGCCTGTGTTTTGTGCCCTTCCCAGGTCCGAGTAGCTCAGGTGTTTGGCAAGCATGGTCGCTGCGACTTATCACCTTTCCTGTCCGTGCTGCTCAGTTTTCTGGGAGTACAACTGGCACCCCTTCTCTGGCAGATGGTGACTGCCTAGAACCCCAGGAAGTCCTAGTTAGCAAAGAAGCTTGCTTGCAGTTTGGTAGTTAATGTCTCTCTGGGACTGTGATTGCCCCCTTCCAGCCCTTATGGCTCTGGCTGCCCATCACCAGAGGGGGATGGTCTGCAGATGGCTAATTCTGTTCCATCCTTTGTTTTGTGCATGGTCCTGGCGGTGTCTTTTGTTAGAGCTTTTCAAGGGGTAGCTATCCCACAGTCTGGTTTGCTAGCCCAAGTTAGTTCGCTCTGGTTACACTCGGGGTATTCTGGCCCAATTCTTAAAAAGCACTGCACCCCACGCCTCCCTGCCCAGCCCCCGCTTGCTAATGGTGGATGCAGGCATCTGCGCTGCTTCTCCTCTGGGGGAGTTACCATTGGGCTCGTAATCTGTTAGTTTTAATTATTTATTTATTTTCCCTCTTTGCTATGTTGCCCTCTGTGCTTCCAAGGCTCGCCACAGACTCAGCAGCGAGAGTGTTTCCTGGTGTTTGGAAACTTCTCTCTTTTTAAGACTCCCTTCCTGGGATGGAGCTCCCTCCCTACCTCTTTTGTCTCTTTTTTCATCTTTTATATTTTTTCCTACCTGTTTTTGAAGACAATGATCTGCTTTTCTGGGTGCCTGATGTCCTCTGCCAGCATTCAGAAGTTGTTTTGTGGAATTTACTCAGCGCTGAAATGTTTTTTTGATGAATTTAAGTGGTCTCCCAGTCCTATTCCTCCACCATCTTAGGACTGCCCCCAGAATCTTTCTTTACAAGTGAAGTAGCTCAGTCGTGTCCAACTCTTTGTGACCCCGTGGACTGTAGCCTACCAGGCTCCTTCCTCCATGGGATTCTCCATGCAAGAATACTGGAGTGGTTTGCCATTCTTGCATTATTAACAGAACCAAGGAAATAATATCCTGATTTCTAGCATTAAAATTCTGATTATTAGAAGAATGCTGTTCTATCTAGCTAGTTCAGTTTGAAACACAACGAATTGGACTATTTCTAAATTTCTAAATTTACTTTGTGTGATCAAGCAGATTAATTAGAAATATTAATGTAATGATTATTGAATAGGAAGATGACTATAAAATACAGGAAAATAGTCTTTTACTTTAATGTTGCTTGTAAGCAGAGAGAATTTCAAAATAGGACAGTAACTACTGTCCTATTTAATTTCCATAAATTGGTGTAGGTGTTTGTGTTATAAATAGTAACACATTGTCAAGAGGAGTTAAGAATGCTTCAGGAGCTTACAGACCAAGAAGTGTGACTTCATAAGAAGCAACCCTAAGATCTTCGTGTTGATTCAGATTACTAAGCTGCCTAAATAGATGAGGGCAATATTGGTACTGTTTACATTCTTTTTTTGCTCTAAATTTGCAAAACAGTCAATAAACATCAGCTGAGATTTTAAAAGTCATTTTCTCTAATGTATACTGTATTTCTTTGCATTTTTACTGGAATAAAGATTCTCCTGAATTACTAATTTCTCCATATCATGGACTATAATCACAAAATTTTCTGCTAGGATGCTGTGCACTTCTCTAACACAGAACCATAAGGTCTACTCGTGAAATGTTACTCTCATTCCTGCAGCAATGTTAGGATGAGATTGCCCCACTATCTCTGACACTACAAGATTTTAGGACCCAGCCTATCCCCAGCTGCAGAGGATACAAGAGGCTTTTTAATCTTCCCTTCTCTAATACCTAAAGCAGTTTGACTTGCGTAGATTAAGACACAAATGAAAGTATTTCTGCTTCTGCTACTGATGACGACCAACATTCCCCTGGTGCAGGACTGTGTATGAAAGTGTTGATAACTAAAATAGCCCAGTTCCATCACTTCTATGATGTTTAAAAAATAGACATCCTGCATAAAGGTCATTTGCTCTTCAGGTTTGCAAAACATAAAAAAGCATGTTCTACGTTATTAGTTAGAAGATCTTATTGTGCCATAGTTGGAACTGTAAACTTGTGTATTTAGTAAAACATGACTGATTCTGTAGAAAAACTAGTAAAACATAACAGTTGTCCATGGTGTGATATGAGATCCATTATATGACTTGCTATTTATAGACAGAGATTGATAAGTCTCAACATAAAATAATGAATTTCATTTCATTCATGTTTCTGTTATACTGAAACAAAAATCATAGCAAGAACAACAGTTTTAGAAAACTAATATCATTAGGTCCAATGCCTGAATATGAGCCGAGACTCTAATATCAACCAATCAGTTCAGTTCAGTTCAGTTCAGTCGCTCAGTCATGTCCAACTCTTTGCGACCCCATGAATTGCAGCATGCCAGGCCTTCCTGTCTATCACCAACTCTCGGAGTTCACTCAAACTCACATCCATCGAGTCGGTGATGACATCCAGCCATCTCATCCTCTGTTGTTCCCTTCTCCTCCTGCCTCCAATCCCTCCCAGCATCAGAGTCTTTTCCAATGAGTCAACTCTGCATGAGGTGGCCAAAGTATTGGAGTTTCAGCTTTAGCATCATTCCTTCCAAAGAACACCCGGGACTGATCTCCTTCAGAATGGACTGGTTGGATCTCCTTGCAGTCCAAGGGACTCTCAAGAGTCTTCTCCAACACCACAGTTCAAAAGCATCAATTATTCGGCGCTCAGCTTTCTTCACAATCCAACTCTCACATCCATACATGACCACTGGAAAAACCATAGCCTTGACTAGACGGACCTTTGCTTATATGCAGAGTACATCATGAGAAATGNGCAGTCCAAGGGACTCTCAAGAGTCTTCTCCAACACCACAGTTCAAAAGCATCAATTATTCGGCGCTCAGCTTTCTTCACAATCCAACTCTCACATCCATACATGACCACTGGAAAAACCATAGCCTTGACTAGACGGACCTTTGCTTATATGCAGAGTACATCATGAGAAATGCTGGACTGGAAGAAGCACAAGCTGGAATCAAGATTGCCAGGAGAAATATCAATAACCTCAGATATGCAGATGATGCCACCCTTATGGCAGAAAGTGAAGAGGAACTAAAGACCCTCTTGATGAAAGTGAAAGAGGAGAGTGAAAAAGTGGGCTTAAAGCTCAACATTCAGAAAACAAAGATCATGGCATCTGGTCCCACCACTTCATGGGAAATAGATGGGGAAACAGTGGAAAGTGTCAGACTTTATTTTTGGGGGCTCCAAAATCACTGCAGATGGTGACTGCAGCCATGAAATTAAAAGACTATCACCCACTAGAAGTCAATATTTGTAATAACCCATTAGTAGGTAAAGAACCCACCTGTCAATGCAGGAGACATAGAGACTCGGGTTCCATTCCTGGGTGAGGAAAATCCCCTGGAGGTGGGTATGGCAACCCATTCCAGTATTCTTGCCTGGAGAATCCCCATGGACAGATAAGCCTGGTGGGCTATAGTCTATATGGTTGAAAACAGTTGGACACTACTGAAGGGACAAAGTACATTAGTAGGCAGAGCTAATACTCAATAAATAGAAATATCGAAGCACATTACTTATGTAGTCTTTCACTAGAGGTCGATAGTTGCCTATAGAAAACTATGTCTTTCCATTAACTATGCAGAATTATCACTGAATATTTCAGTCCAGTACTCCCTGCACCTAGAAGGCGCTGTATGATAGTTGGTCCTAATGAATCAAGGAAGAATTGATGTGTGCTTATTAAGGGCCAAAGCATTTTAAAGGGCATGTCGGACTTTCTTGGTGGTTCAGTGGATAAGAATCTGCCTGCCAATGCAGGGGACATGAGTTCAATCCCTGGCCTTTTAAGATTCCATATGCCTTGGGGCAACTAAGTCCACCATATACCACAATGATTGAGGCCATACTCTAGAACCCATCGTCTGCAACAAGAAAAGCCACCGAAATGAGAAGATGATGAACTGCAACTACAGAGGAGGCACTTCTCGCAGAAACTGAAGAAAGCCATGTGCAGCAATCAGCTCTCAGCACAGCCAGAAGTAAATAAATAAAATTTAAATAAACAAAACAAAATAAACCAAAAAAAAAAAAAGGGCATGCTATCTCCACTTTCCTTTTCCTTTCTACCAGCTGGATGAACAAAACTCCAGGTTTTAGGGGATGAAAGAACCACAAGATAGAAGAAACTCAATTTCCCTAAATATCTATATGCTCAGTTGCTTGGTTATGTCCGACTCTTTTGTGACCTCNTCTCCACTTTCCTTTTCCTTTCTACCAGCTGGATGAACAAAACTCCAGGTTTTAGGGGATGAAAGAACCACAAGATAGAAGAAACTCAATTTCCCTAAATATCTATATGCTCAGTTGCTTGGTTATGTCCGACTCTTTTGTGACCTCAAGCACTGTAGCCTACCAGGCTCCTCTGTCCATAGAATTTTTCCAGGCAAGAATACTGGAGTGGTTGCCATTTCTTACTCCAGGGAATCTTCCCCATGCAAACTGCAAACAACTGTATCTAGCTGACTAATATATGAACCATAATTAATTGTGTTAGGACACAGAAGTTTGAGGGTTACCTAAGATATCATCATTATGCTAACAAGTACAATTCTCTATAATATTCAAACAATCCTCTGGGGCAGGGAATAAGAGTACTGGAAAAGAGAGGAGAAGGGATAAACACAGGTATGATTAAGCTTTTGCTCATGTGTGAACAAAATTATCTACTAAACAATGATATAGCTAATACTCAGTTAGATAAAATGTGCATATTCTCCTACATGCATCAGTTTAGGCAAGTTTGCTACTACATTATGCACACCTTCTGGGCCTCAGTTTTCCTAACCACAAAATAAGTAATTCTGCTAGGTGAACTGTATAACTACTTTCAGCTATAACATTCCCATTACATATTTCCACTAACACATGAAGCAATGTACTTTAAGTTACAAAGTGACCTTCTCTGAGAAGAAGAATTGTGCTATAGAGTAAAGAACACAGCACCAGTCACCTACCAGGATTCCAGGGTTTCCTCTACATCTAGATGGCTGCAGGTATTTAAACAAGTTATTAATATTTAAACTTCTGGACTTCAGTTCCTTCACCTATAAAGTAAAAATAAAGGTAAAATTATCTCTAGGTTTCTTTTAAGCTCTAATATTCAGCAATTTATAAACCATCCCAGTCTGTGTGATTTTTATGGAAATGGGTGTGCTTCTGAAGTAAAGGGCATAGCTTTCCCTATCAAGTGGTATCAAGAAGTTAGGCCAAAATCTGTCAACCAATAAATAACTTTTAAAACACATTGACATTTGCACCAGCCCCTTTCTCACTTATCCTTGCAGTATTATGAAATGTTCCCTGAATGGCATGGTAGAGGCAGCATAAGGGCAAATTTATAGTTAGCTCCCAGCCCCTAAGCTAGGGTCACACTCCTCACTGATGATTTCCTCCCGGGTCAGGAGCTCCTCTGGAGACCAAAACGTGGGGGCAAAGCTTTCCTTTCCATGAGGCAGAGAGAAGGGCTACTTATGTCATGAGTAGTCAAGGGTGGGAAGATAAACGTTTTCTCCAATAAACCCTTGAAAGCATCAGCTAATTCTGCCTCTGTCTTTATAACAACTCTGATCCTCCAAACACAGAAAAGTCAACTGAATTATCTTTAAGAAAAAAGTCAATGGAAAAGGGGGTTGGGGTAGGGGAAGGGAAATGACAGGTCAATTTAACTTTTAGGCTTTAGTTGGTGTGTATGCACTCGTGTGTTGTGTTGTGTGTGTGTGTGTATGAAGAGGGTACCATTTACCAATATAGACGTTGCATTAGAATGGTTAATTTTACCTATCTCCAAACACCCACCTTAGGTAACTTTTCTCCATTAAAGTAATTTGAAATTTAAATACAAAATTCCAATTTTATCTCTAGCTACTTAGAAAAGAGCTTTGTTTAAATAAAATGTCAACTCACTGTCAAAAGGATAAACAGAAGACAATATTTAGCTTCTTGTGGGTGAAAGTGGTAGCAAAATAAATTTGAGAAATAGAATTTCAGATTTTTTTTTTTTGGTTTAAGGGTGTGCATTCTATAAATGAGAACACATATTAGGATAATTGGATTAGTAATGTACACATGTTGAGAATGGACAGGTAAATTTGGCTGGAGATTTCTAAATCTCACCACAATCTTAGCAATTTTATTATCTGCTATATTTGTTTGCCTCTGTTTCATGCCTTCAGGAAAGCCTTGCTTGATGGCTATTAACCTATATGTGATGAATTTGAGTGGTATTAAAAAACATTCAAGTTGTAATCTATAATTATAGAATGTGATTTTTGTAAAAAGGGAATTTGACATTTAAGTCAGTGCTATTATTTCTTTATTTTTTGGTGTTATCCATAACATTGATTGCTAAATTTATTTTAATATAGATTTTTCCCTCCTGCTTTTTTTTTTAAGATACCCATAATATTATTTGATATTTTACATGAGGTATCTTATTTATCTGTTTATTTGTGCCTCAGTTTCCTGTGAGTGATACATGAGGAATTGAGTTGTTACATACTTAGCTATCTGTTTTATACTTACTTATATTTTGAGAACACCAAACATTATAAACTTTCATTGGTGGTTACCAAATGAGAACATCTTGTCAACCACTTTGGAGAGTATGATGCAGAATTCAAGAATACAAGGTCTGATGCCAGACAAAAGTGTTCACATCCTGGTCAATATGTGGATTTCAGAATATGATCTATCCTCTCACAGCTTGTTTTTACCAATTGTAATGTGAAGGTATGTTAAGAGTCTTAACCACTAAAATGATGCAGTTTCTACTTGAAGTAATAGAGTATTATCTACATTTCTATTTTATCTCCTTTAGTATTTAATTTGCATATTAATCATACTCTTTATTGAGTTGCTTTCTGCTCATATTTTCTTCTCTTCCTAACATGGGTCTCAGTTCAGTTCAGTTCAGTCACTCAGTCATGTCTGATTCTTTGCAACTCCATGGACTGCAGCTTGCCAGGCCTCCCTGTCCATCACCAACTCCCAGAGTTTACTCAAACTCTTGTCTGTTGAGTCGGTGATGCCATCCAACCATCTCATTCTCTGTCATCCCCTTCTCCTCCCACTTTCAACCTTTCCCAGCATTAGAGCCTTTCAAATGAGTCAGTTCTTCACATCAGGTGGCCAAAGTATTGGAGTTCCACCTTCAACATAAGTCCTTCCAATGAATATTCAGGACTGATTTCCTTTAGGATGGACTAGTTGGATCTCCTTGCAGTCCAAGGGACTCTCAAGAGTCTTCTCCAACACCACAGTTCAAACGCATCAATTCTTTGGTGCTTAGCCTTCCTCATAGTCCCATTCTCACAACCATACATGACCACTGGAAAAACCATAGCCCTGACTAGACAGACCTTTGTTGGCAAAGCAATGTGACTGCTTTTTAATATGCTGTCTAGGTTGGTCATACTTTTCTTCCAAGGAGTAAGTATCTTTTAATTTCATGGCTGCAGTCACCATCTGCAGTGATTTTGGAGCCCCCAAACATAAAGTCTGTCGCTGTTTCCACTGTTTCCTCATCTATTTGCCATGATGTAATGGGACCGGATGCCATGATCTTAGTTCTCTGAATGTTGAGTTTAAAGTCAACTTTTTCACTCTCCTCTTTCACTTTTACCAAAAGGCTCTTTAGTTCTGCTTCACTTTCTGCCATAAGGGTCTAATTCTGCCCAAACATGGTCTACTTCTGGCTAAACATTGGTCTACTTCTGACCAAAATAAAGCTGCCTGGTTAATCAATGGACAGTTTAGACAGGACTCATCATTTCTTCTAGATGATGGTTAAATGAGATCCATGCTACTTTTGACTATTTCTCTGCTGCAGCCTTGATATTGGAGTGCAGGTCTGCTTGAAAAGATTTGAGGCCAAAGGCCTCTGGACTCTCCCATCACTTTTCTATCTGACCCTGACCCTTATTAAAAAAGAAGTGTAGTTTGCTTCTCTGACTTATTCACTGGTCTGATCCAGTTTTCTGTTGAAATCTTTGTCCTACAGTTTGTGCAACATGATTCTTAATAATAAGGTCTTGGCCCCAGTGACCTGAACCAACTGATTGCACCATGAGTTGAAGTGATCACTCTACTTGGATTAAAGGAGAGAGCTCCTTTCATCCTGTGTCAACTTCATCTCAATAGTTGTCTTTCAAACAGCATTGTCTCTTTATCAGGCAAAAGTAAAACATTAATTTTAAATTTGTAGTCTCCTTTAAATGTTACAAAGACCATATATATTAACTATCTTTTAAATTTCTTCTAAGAATAAGACAATTGGATAAGGCAGGTATTATTGTTATCTATATTTTGCACACAAGAAATTAAAAATCCAGAGAGGTTAAATGAGTTGCTCAAAGTTACAAAGTAACCAGTGTGCAGAATTGAGATAAATTCTTTTGAATCAGAAGCCATTTTTTTTCTTCCAATAACTGTATGACTGACTCAAGCCATTCAACAAGCATGAATCAAGACTAACAGCCAATAAACATTTTTTGTTTCTCTTTAGGAGAAGTGTGGCCAGAAAAAACAAGATAAGTTGAAAGTAAACTTATGAATAGAACTTTGACTGGAGAGAAAAAAACATGACCCTGAATCTGCCACCCACATGTAATTTTTATGGAAACGTTTCTAGGCTGACTTGTTGATATAGTCAAGAAACCAAAGTACCACTAAAAGGGTGAATTGTTTAGGTACAGGGCCACAACACATGGTGTCCAGATCTGACCCAGAACATCTAGCATGTATTACTAAGTTGTTATTACATTAACAAGAATATAGCACCTGAAAGAAAAAGATGACAAAAAGTAAATAAAAAAAATAAAAGTACTGCTTTTATTATTAAAATTGGAAGCAAACAAATATATTTGAGGGGGGTTTATTGATAATTTCCTAATGACATAGTAGATAACACATCTAAACCTTGATGATTTGAAATTACCTACTGACAAAATTGGGATAATATTGATGAAAAATTTTATGAGCCAGTTGTGGGGGACCTTAAAGTGTATTCTTTATTTCTGTGTTAATAATTTATAATTCAAAGTATTTTACAATAATCATTTTCCTTTTACAAATTTCCTTCAAGATGGCTAAACCACACTGCTTGATTTAAATATGAAATATTTTGCATGCCTAATTACGGAATTAAGCAGAATTTCTATCAGTATTACTATCTCTCCAATGATAAGAATACATTTTGATACTACTTATATCCTTAAAAGACTTCTATAATCTGGAATAGCTATTCTATGAGCGTGTACCTATATGTAGATGCATGTATTATAATTATGTATCCTTCTATCAGGAATCTTATTTTAAAATAGATATTTTAATTTAATTATCTAATTAATTTTACTAGATATGTTGGATCTATGAAATAAACTAAACTAACATATAATTATTATATGATAGAGAATAACTATAGAAGTGGTAATATATGGCTGAGCAAATAAAAATATCCTTCATCCTGTATTCATGGACCGATGTGTGGTATGGTATGGATAAGTACTTAAAATACAAACATGAATAAAATAACCAGTGTCCCTTCTGAACTCTAATTCATTGATGTCACTGGCCAATAAGCTCATACAACTCATTCTGCTATTCACTAGTAGAAACTTCTTTGTGACTCAAAGGCTCCTTTTCTTTTTCTCTCTGGGCTCTAGTAAATAGCTACCTTGTTTTCCTCCAGTAGCTGCCACCACAACCTCTTTTTCCTAGGGTTCTTCACCATGGAAGCCTGGATTTACAGAGGATGTGGTTTTCTAAGTTGTATACATCTTGTTCACTACCCCTTAAGATGTGAATGCAGACCTTATTCTACTTACAGTTCTACAATTAATCCTGATTAAGGAGCACAGAGAAGAATTTCCAAAACAAGTGCATTAAAAAACCTAGAATCCATATATTGTAGTTCTCAATTTTAAGTGTATTTCAGAATCACTTTCTGAGAATTTTTGAAATGCATACCATGGGATGTAACCAGGACCTACTGAATCAAATATATGGTAGTGGGCATGTGGGAATTCCCATATTTTAAGCAAGTCCCCTGAGGGAATGAAATCTTTAAAAAGTAATAATATAGCCCTTAACTGCAGATGGTAAATAAAATTCTAGGAAACTCATCTTTAAAGTAGCATCTTTAAACTCTATTTGCTCACGACAAGAATACAGACATTCATGTATATCTAAAGTAAATAGGAGGCAGTCCTAAGATGGCAGAGGAATAGGACGAGGAGACCACTTTCTCCCCCACAAATTCATCAAAAGAACATTTCAACGCTGAGTAAATTCCACAAAACAACTTCTGAATGCCAGCAGAGGACATCAGGCACCCAGAAAAGCAGCCCACTGTCTTTGAAAGGATGTAGGAAAAAATATAAAAGACAAAAAGAGAGACAAAAGAGGTAGGGATGGAGCTCTGTCCCAGGAAGGTAGCCTTAAAAAGAGAGAGGTTTCCAAACACCAGGAAACATTCTCACTGCCAAGTCTGTGGCGAGCCTTGGATCCACAGAGGGCAACATTAATGGGAGAAAAAAAAAATAAATAATTAAAACCCACAGATTATGTGCCCATTGGTAACCCCCAGCAGAGAAGCAGTGCAGATGCCTGCACCCGCCACTACCAAGCAGGGGCTGGGCAGGGAGGCACAGGCTGCGTTGCTTAGAGTAAAGACTGGGCCTGAAAGCCCCAAGGGCAATCTGAGGGAACTAACTTGGGCTAGCAAAGCAGACTGTGGGATAGCTACCAGGCAAAAAGCCCTAACCTAAGACACCATCAGGCTGCTCACAGAACATAGAACTGAGCAGAGCTAGCCTGCTGCAGACCATCCCCGTCCAGTGACAGGCAGCCAGAGCTGGAATGGGGCAATCGTGGCCCCAGAGAGGCATTATCTACCAAACTTCAAGCAGGCTTCATTGCTAACTAAGACTTCTTGTGATTCTAGAGAGTCAACATCCGCCTGAGAAGGTGCGCCGGTAGTACATCCAGAAAACCAAGCAGCAGGGACGGGGGAGGCAATAAGTCGCAGTGCCCACGCTCACCAAACACCTGGTCATCTGAGCTGCTTGGACCTGGGAAGGGCACAAAACGCAGGCTCAACTGAGTCTGCACCTCTAAAGACTACCCAAGTGCCTGAACCTGAGCGGCTTAGACTTGGGAGGTGCATGCAGCCCAGGGCCTGCCTTGGATGGTTCCTGGCGGAGCAACCTAGAGTTTGAGCAGTGTGGGCAGGGAGGGCACATGCACCGTGAGTGGGGGCAGGCCCAGTGTGGCTGAGACAGTGCCAGCACATGCCAGTGTTCTTTGTTTGCAGTGTCCCTCCCTCCCCACAGCGCGACTGAACAAGTGAACCTAAATAAGTGTCCATCACCACCCCCTTGTGTCAGAGTGGAAATCAGACACTGAAGAGACCAGCAAACAGAAGAAGCTAAAACAGAGGGAACTGCCTTGGAAGTGACAGGTGCAACAGATTAAAGCCTTGTAGTTAGTACCAACTACATAGAAAGGACTTCCCTGGACTTCCCTGGTGGCTCAGAGGTTAAAGCGTCTGCCTCCAATGCGGGAGACCTGGGTTCAATCCCTGGGTTGGGAAGATCCCCTGGAGAAGGAAATGGCAACCCACTCCAGTATTCTTGCCTGGAGAATCCCATGGACGGATGAGCCTGGTAGACTACAGTCCACAGGGTCGCAAAGAGTCAGACACGACTGAGCGACTTCACCTTCACCTTCACCTTCACATAGAAAGGGGCCTATAGATCTTGAAAATATAAGCCAGACCAAGGAACTATCTGAAAATGAACTGACCCCACATTGCCCACAACAACACCAGAGAAAGTCCTAGATATATTTTTACCATTGTTCTTTATTTTTTAATTAATTTTAATTTTTAAGTCCTCTATTACTCTTTTAATTTTCATTCTTATAACCTACTATTACTTTGCAAAAAAAGAAACCCTATTTTTTAAAGCAAACTTCATATATAAAATCCAACCTCTACTCTAGATTCTTAATCTTTGTTTTTTGGTATTTGTTATCAATTTTGTACCTTTAAGAACCCAATCTTCAGAACCCATTTTTACTTGGGAGTGGGATTACTGGTTTGACTGCTCTCTCCCACTTTGGACTCTTCTTTTTCTCCACCAGGTCGCTTCTATCCCCTCCCTCCCCCTCCTCTTCTCTACCCAACTCTGTGAATCTCTTTTTGTGTTCCAGATGGTGGAGAACACTTAGGGAACTGATTACTGGCTGGATCTGTCTTTCTCCTTTTGATTCCCCCCTTTATCCTCTTGGCCACCTCTGTCTCCTCCCTCCCTCTTCTTTTCTCAGTATAATTCCATGAACATCTCTGAGCAGTCCAGACTGTGGAGCGCACATAAGGAAGTGATTACTGGCTAGCTTGCTCTCTCCTCTTTTAATTCCACCTCATCTAATTTGGGTCACCAACTCCTTCCTCCCTCTTCTCTTCTCCATGTAATTCTGTGACCCTCTCTGGGTGTTCCTCACTGTGGAGAAACTTTTCATCTTTAACCTAGATGTTTTATCAATGGTGCTGTATAGACGGAGAACTCTTGAGGCTACTGTAAAAATAAGACTGAAAACCAGAAGCAAGAGGCTTAAGTCCAAATTCTGAGAACACCAGAGAACTTCTGACTCCAGGGAACATTAATCAACAGGAGCTCATCAAACGCCTCCATACCTACACTGAAACCGAGCACCACCCGAGGGCTAACAAGTTCCAGAGCAAGACATACCATGAAAATTCTCCAGCAACACAGGAACACACCCCTGAGCTTCAATATACAGGCTGCCCAAAGTCACTCCAAACCCACTGACATCTCATAACTCATTACTGGACACTTCATTGCACTTCAGAGAGAAATCCAGCTCCACCCACCAGAACTCTGACACAAGCTTCCCTAACCAGGAAACCTTGACAAGCCACCTGTACAGCCCCACCCACAGCAAGGAAACTCCATAATAAAGAGAATTCCACAAACAGCCAGAATACAGAGGCCACCCCAAACACAGCAATATAAACAAGATGAAGAGACAGAGGAATACCCAGCAAGTAAAGAAACAGGATGAATGCCCACCAAACCAAACAAAATAGGAAGAGATAGGGAATCTACCTGATAAAGAATTCCAAATAATGATAGTGAAAATGATCCAAAATCTTGAAATAAAAATAGAATCACAGATAAATAGCCTGGAGACAAGGACTGAGAAGATGCAAGAAAGGTTTGACAAGGACCTAGAAGAAATAAAAAAGAGTCAATATATAAAGAATAATGCAATAAATGAGATCAGAAACACTCTGGAGGGAACAAATAGTAGAATAATGGAGGAAGAGGATAGGATTAGTGAAGTAGAAGACAGAATGGTAGAAATACATGAATCAGAGAGGAAAAAAGAAAAATGAATTAAAAGAAATGAGGACAATCTCAGAGACCTCTGGGACAATATAAAATGCCCCAACATTCGAATCATAGGAGTCCCAGAAGAAGA
>SJYX01020999.1:268462-290198 GCA_006410675.1 Oreotragus oreotragus | reverse complement strand
TTTTTTTTTTTGTTGATAGATCTTCAATTGCTTGAGCACAATTTATTGGAAAGGCAATCTTTTCTCCACTGAATGTTTTTGCACCTTCATCAAAAGTCAGTTGGGCATGTTTGTATGTTTCTGGGCTCTCTGCTTTTTCCAGTTGATCTATTTATTCTGGTAATATCATTGTAATGATTACTGTAGCTAAATAGTAAATGTTGAAATTGAAAAAAAATAAGTAAATAGACAGTTAAATTCTTTCCTTAAAGCTCATATTGATCATTAGTACTAATAAAAACATAAATGAAATACAAAAAATGTAGCAGAGCTGACATAATCTCCAAGTGTAACCCCTTTGAACTGTACATCATGAAGTAAAATCAATGATGATCTCATCAGATATGCCAAGGAAACAAAAAACAAGTATCCAAAATTTTCAAGACTATGTAAATATAGAGTCAAATCAAAGATAGTTAATGGTGTACTTCCAATGAAAAAGGACATTAAAATATTTGTATTTAAGAATTATTTTATTCCTATTTCCTATTTTATGAATGCTTTATAATATACATAATATATTAGCACAGTAGTAAATATATATCATTTGTAAATACATATGTACTGGGATATTTCAGATAGTTCTTACTCAGAAGTGTGCAGTCACATCCTCAAAAATTCTACAAAAAATAAAAGCTGGAGAGGATGTGGAGAAAAAGGAACCTTCCTACACTGTCAGTGGGGATGTAAAATAATACAACTACTATGGAGAACAGTATAGAGGTTCATCAAAAAACTTATAATAGAACTAGCATATGATCAAGTCCACTCCTGGGCATATATCTGAAGAAAACTATAATTCAAAAAGACACGTGCATCCAATGTCCATTGAAGCACAGTTTACAACAGCCAAGACATGGAAGCAACTAAAATGTCCATCAATGGATGAATGGATAAAGATGTGGTACAAATATACAATGGCATATTACTTAGCCATTAAAAAAAAGAATGAAATAATATGCAGCAAGATGTATGGATTTACAGAGATTATCACATTAAGTTAATTAAGACAGAGAAAGACAAATATCATATGATATTGCTTATATGTGGAATCTTAAAAAATGGTACAAATGAACTTATTTAAAAAATAGAGATAGAATCAGAGATGTAGACAACAAACTTGGGGCTACTGGGGGGGAAAGGGGGAGCATAAACTGGGAGACTGGGGTTGATGTATACAAATTACTATATATAAAATAGAAAACTAATAAAGACCTACTGTACTGCACAGGGAACTAGACTTAATACTCTGAAATGACTTATATGGGGAAAAAAACTAAGAAAGAGTGGCTATACATAACATGCATAACTGATTTACTTTGCTGTACAACAGAAACTAACACAGCATTTTAAATCAACTATACTTCAAGCTAGTGGAGGTGATGGAATTCCAGTTGAACTATTTCAAATCCTAAAAGATAATGCTTTGAAAGTGCTACACTCAATATGTCAGCAAATTTGGAAAACTCAGCAGTGGCCACAAGACTGGAAAAGGTCAGTTTTCATTTCAATCCCAAAGAAAGGCAATGCCAAAGAATGCTCAAACTACCATGCAGGGGTCCTGCCCCAGATGGATCCAGGGTATCCGAAGTGTGATGGTGTCAGCGAACAGATTTAGAGAAAGATAAAGAAAGAATGTTGCAGATAAGAAAATAGAGGAGAGAAAGAGGCTGATATTCCTTGGTTTGCACAGAAGGGCAATAAAGTCCCAAGACAAGGGACTTGTTCTGTTCACGTAGGCCGCAGGCAACCTCCCGGTCTCCCGAGGGAGTGAAAACGCAGAGCGCCTTCCCGTTCAGGTCTTAGCCTGTCTCTTATACACATCTAGATGTGTATAAGAGACAGATACAGGATGCTTGGGGCTAGTGCACTGGGATGACCCAGAGGGATGGTATGGGGAGGGAGGTCGGAGGGAGGGGAACACGTGTACACCCATGGCAGATTCATGTTGATGTATGGCAAAACCAATGCAATATTGTGGAGTGATTGGTCTCCAATTCAAATAAATAAATTTATATTAAAAAATAAATTAGCTATTCTAATAGACAAGTAGTGATAACGCTGCTGCTGCTGCTAAGTCAATTCAGTCGTGTCCGACGCATTATGGTTTTAACTTAATTTCCCTAGTGGCTATTGATATTGAACATCTTTTCATGTCCTAATCTGCAGTCTGTGTATCTTCTTTGGTGAAATATCTGTTTATGCCTTTTGCTTATTTCGTGACTGAAATTTTTTGTTTTTTAACTGTTGGTACTGTTGAGTTCATCATATACTTGTTCTTTGTCAGATATGTGGCAAGTAATTTATCTCAGTCTGTAGCTTGTTTTTCATTCTCTTAACAGAGTCTTTTGTAGAGCAAAACTTTTGTAATGAAGTTCAGTTTATCAAATTTTCCTTTCACGGATTATGCTTTTGGTGTCAAGCCTAAGGACTCTTTACCTAGACTTGTTTTCCAAAGATGTTTCTCATGTTTCCTTTTTTCTAAAAGTTTTATAGTTTACATTTAAGTCTCTGATCCATTTTGGTTTAACTTTATATGTTTCTTTTTTCTTATTTTTTTTTTTTTGTTGATAGATCTTCAATTGCTTGAGCACAATTTATTGGAAAGGCAATCTTTTCTCCACTGAATGTTTTTGCACCTTCATCAAAAGTCAGTTGGGCATGTTTGTATGTTTCTGGGCTCTCTGCTTTTTCCAGTTGATCTACTTATTCTGGTAATATCATTGTAATGATTACTGTAGCTAAATAGTAAATGTTGAAATTGAAAAAAAATAAGTAAATAGACAGTTAAATTCTTTCCTTAAAGCTCATATTGATCATTAGTACTAATAAAAACATAAATGAAATACAAAAAATGTAGCAGAGCTGACATAATCTCCAAGTGTAACCCCTTTGAACTGTACATCATGAAGTAAAATCAATGATGATCTCATCAGATATGCCAAGGAAACAAAAAACAAGTATCCAAAATTTTCAAGACTATGTAAATATAGAGTCAAATCAAAGATAGTTAATGGTGTACTTCCAATGAAAAAGGACATTAAAATATTTGTATTTAAGAATTATTTTATTCCTATTTCCTATTTTATGAATGCTTTATAATATACATAATATATTAGCACAGTAGTAAATATATATCATTTGTAAATACATATGTACTGGGATATTTCAGATAGTTCTTACTCAGAAGTGTGCAGTCACATCCTCAAAAATTCTACAAAAAATAAATTCTGGAGAGGATGTGGAGAAAAAAGGAACCTTCCTACACTGTCAGTGGGGATGTAAAATAATACAACTACTATGGAGAACAGTATAGAGGTTCATCAAAAAACTTATAATAGAACTAGCATATGATCAAGTCCACTCCTGGGCATATATCTGAAGAAAACTATAATTCAAAAAGACACGTGCATCCAATGTCCATTGAAGCACAGTTTACAACAGCCAAGACATGGAAGCAACTAAAATGTCCATCAATGGATGAATGGATAAAGATGTGGTACAAATATACAATGGCATATTACTTAGCCATTAAAAAAAAGAATGAAATAATATGCAGCAAGATGTATGGATTTACAGAGATTATCACATTAAGTTAATTAAGACAGAGAAAGACAAATATCATATGATATTGCTTATATGTGGAATCTTAAAAAATGGTACAAATGAACTTATTTAAAAAATAGAGATAGAATCAGAGATGTAGACAACAAACTTGGGGCTACTGGGGGGGAAAGGGGGAGCATAAACTGGGAGACTGGGGTTGATGTATACAAATTACTATATATAAAATAGAAAACTAATAAAGACCTACTGTACTGCACAGGGAACTAGACTTAATACTCTGAAATGACTTATATGGGGAAAAAAACTAAGAAAGAGTGGCTATACATAACATGCATAACTGATTTACTTTGCTGTACAACAGAAACTAACACAGCATTTTAAATCAACTATACTTCAAGCTAGTGGAGGTGATGGAATTCCAGTTGAACTATTTCAAATCCTAAAAGATAATGCTTTGAAAGTGCTACACTCAATATGTCAGCAAATTTGGAAAACTCAGCAGTGGCCACAAGACTGGAAAAGGTCAGTTTTCATTTCAATCCCAAAGAAAGGCAATGCCAAAGAATGCTCAAACTACCATGCAGGGGTCCTGCCCCAGATGGATCCAGGGTATCCGAAGTGTGATGGTGTCAGCGAACAGATTTAGAGAAAGATAAAGAAAGAATGTTGCAGATAAGAAAATAGAGGAGAGAAAGAGGCTGATATTCCTTGGTTTGCACAGAAGGGCAATAAAGTCCCAAGACAAGGGACTTGTTCTGTTCACGTAGGCCGCAGGCAACCTCCCGGTCTCCCGAGGGAGTGAAAACGCAGAGCGCCTTCCCGTTCAGGTCTTAGAAGCCCAGGCAGATAAGTGAACGCAGAGAGCCTCTATGCTCCAAGAGATCAGCCTGAAAAAGAGAGTAAGAGAGAGACAGAAGGAAGAAAGAAAGGAAAGAAAGGAAGAAAGAAAGAAAGAAAAGAAAGAGAAAGAAAGACAGACAGACAGACACGGGGGAACCAGGCTTTTGTGGAAACTGGTCCTGGTCCATCACTTTATTCTCAGAAGGGACGTTTATACCTTGACTTGTACATAGAGGAAAATGAAAGATGCAAAGTCATACAGAGTCAGCCCAAACATTACATCCGTTTTGTCTTTATTGAAACCAGGATTTTTTCTGCATACCTTTCCCATAAACAATGTTGTGTACATTATCTTCTGGCCTTGGAGGCCTGTGGACATTTTATGGCCCTCCTTTGATAAAGCCTGCTGAACCAGAAAACTTATTTTCCCTTGAAATGTTTTTTCTTTATATTTCTAATCTATGTCAGCCTCAGAAAGTATTAAACAGAGTTACATTTCTCACGGAGCAAAGGTGCAGTGAGTTACAACAAAGAAAGAACCAATTAGCTCAAAGGTCTGATGTGGTTAATTGTGGTTAACAAGGCTACACTTGTTTTTCTTAAATTCCAACTATGTTAACTAATACACTCCCAGGTGCACAGTGGATAAGCAGCAAGCATTGGCTCAACAGTGAAATCTTACACCAGCACTACTCTAATAGTTTTTAACTCTTCGAAAGGCTCTATATATTTAGGCTTCCCATGCTTTTCACAGTTGAGAGGCTGTGAATAATCATGCATAGCTGCAAGAGTCTGGATAAACCTGTCAGGCAAGCTAGAATGCCATCAGAGGGGTTTGATTTGAAATACTCTTATCATGTCCAAGAGACTTATTAGCTGGAGCCCTAAGTTGATTTTCTCCAGAGAAAAGTGGTTGGGGATAGCCCCCTGTAATGTCAGAAGAGTCAATGAAAGGCAAAAAAAAAATAGTAAGACAGACAGATTCTGGTTTGGGGGTAGATGCTCGAGCAGCAAGGGAGTCCCTCGAGTCCTGGAGCCTTGCTTATCAGGTCTCTTCCACATGACCTTGTCATGGGTGGAATCTTCCATGCTGGCTCCCGGCACTACCACACAAGTGCACTCATCTCACATGCTAGAAAAGTAATGCTCAAAATTATCCAAGTCAGGCTTCAATAATACATGAACCATGAACTTCCAGATGTTCAGGCTGGTTTTAGAAAAGGAAGAAGAACCAGAGGTCAAATTGCCACATCTGTTGGATCATTGCAAAAGCTCTGAGAGTTCCAGAAAAACATCTCTTTCTGCTTTATTGACTATGCCAAAGCTTTTGAGTGTGTGGATCACAACAAACTGGAAAATTCTTCAAGAGATGGGAATACCAAACCACCTGACCTGCCTCTTGAGAAATCTGTATGCAGGTCAGGAAGCAACAGTTAGAACTGGACATGGAACAACAGACTGGTTCCAAATAGGAAAAGGAGTACATCAAGGCTGTATATGGTCACCCTGCTTATTTAACCTATTTAACCTGTATTCAGGTTAAGGAGCAACAGCTGGAACTGGACATGGAACAATAAATTGCTTCCAAATTGGGAAAGGAGTATGTCAAGGCTGTATATTGTCACCCTGCTTATTTACCTCATATGCAGAGTACATCATGAGAAACGCTGGGCTGGAAGAAGCGCAAGCTGTAATCAAGATTGCCAGGAGAAATATCAATAACCTCAGATATGCAGATGACACCACCCTTATGGCCGAAAGTGAAGAACTAAAGAGCCTCCTGATGAAAGTGAAAGAGGAGAGTGAAAAAGTTGGCTTAAAGCTCAACATTCAGAAAACAAAGATCATGGCACCTGGTCCCATCACTTCATGGGAAATAGACGGGGAAACAGTGGAAACAGTGACAGACATTATTTTTTTGGTATCCAAAATCACTGTAGATGGTGACTGCAGCCATGAAATTGAAAGACGCTTACTCTTTGGAAGGAAAGTTATGACCAACCTAGATAGCATATTAAAAAGCAGAGATATTACTTTACCAACAAATGTCCATCTAGTCAAGGCTATGGTTTTTCCAGTGGTCATGTATCAATGTGAGAGTTGGACTATAAGGAAGGCTGAGCATCATAGAATTGACGGTTTTGAACTGTGGTTTTGGAGAAGACTCTTGAAAGTCCCTTGGATTGCAAGTAGATCCAACTAGTCCATTTTAAAGGAAATCAGTCCTGAATATTCATTGGAAGGCCTGATGCTGAAGCTGAAACTCCAATCCTTCGGCCACCTGATGTGAAGAACTGACTCATTTGAAAGGCCCTGATACTGGAAAACGTTGAAGGCGGAAGGAGAAGTGGATGACAGAGGATGAGATGGTTGCATGGCATCACCGACTCAATGGACATGAGTTTAGGAAATCCTGGGAGTTGGTGATGGCCGGGAAGGCCTGGCCAGTTGCAGTCCATGGGGTCGCAAAGAGTCGGAAACAACTGAGGGACTGAACTGAACTCATACTCCAATCAAAATTAAAAATATATAAATAATTTATATTTGAATTTAAAAAGAAGTGTGCAGTCAGAAAAGTGTAGAGACCAAATCTAGAGACCTCTTTGTTTTATCTAATTAAAGGATTTTTTTTTTCCACAGAGTCTCCACTTTCCATGCAGGAAAGTCAATCAAAGAGGAATCATTGAATGCCTTTTTATCCTAAGTGAATAATTTGTGTTCCTTTTGGGACTTCTACGCAGGTGGCACTTTTTGGGCACTCAGTCATGCACAAGAATCACTTCCTTTTTCATGGACAAATCCTTAAACAGCAAAATAATTAGCTAACTAATAATAATTATTAAATCGTACAATTCCATGAATGCTATTGCTGATTGTTGAAAATGGTTAGACCACTGGTTAGCAATAGTAAATGATAACAATAATAATTTAATGACAACTTTCTGGCAATCGTTATGCTAAAAAAGTTCATCAAAAACATTTATTTCCTTCATGTATAAATAGAAACATCTATACATAGGAAACTAATTGCTTGGCAGAGTTTAAAAGACTTCATAAGAGAACATTTTTATTAGTCCTTGACAGATAAATGGGTATTTGCTTAGGCATCTCTTGGCAAAGGACATTTCTGGGCAAAGCACCACCACAACAAAAGAATTCTCACATATTGATTTTTGGGAGTTAGAACACTCTCATTCTAACTGACTAGATCCTCTATTTCACTGGCTAAATCTTGCTCTTCTTTATCATATTGACTTTCTCCCCTTATCAGTCTTTCTTGTCTACTGAGATGTCTGTTGAATTCAGTGTCCCAAAACAAATATCTTCTCCCTTGTTTGTAATCTCCAAATATTATTTTCACTGGGCTATAAGATTTGTAAGAACAAGGACCATAACTCTCTCACTCATTTTTATCTTTCCAGAATCTAGGAGTATATAAACATATAGTAGATATGGAATAAGTATTTGCTGAATGGATGACTGAACATATTAGTCTGGCTTGTTAATAGGCATGTGCACTATCACCTAGTGGTATCTAGACAGAGTAAAAATAAATGCTAGTTTTGCCTAAGTTTTGAAGACTACCAAGTAAAGAGAAGTCGCAGCATGATGGCGAAAGAAGTATAGATAACTGAGGGATAATAAAAAGGTATATATGAGGTTAAACAAATTGGCCCCAAATCCAAGATGCTCCACATTACTCAATTTGTGATACTAGCAGGTAATTTATTTATGCTGCTAAACCTTGAGGTCTATATTTCTAGTATTCAAATAACAATAACATCTCTTTGATAAGATCTTCACAGAGGTAGATATAACATAAAATTACTGAAGCTATGCTTCAAGGCCTATTATCTGCACAGGTACCTTTCAAGTACTAGTTAATGAGTGTAGGACCATTATGAGTAGTTATACTATTTGCTGTTGAAGAAAATCTGGAATGTTCCAAAACCTTACAGCTTTTATATGAAAAAAAATTTAGTAGAATTTCCTATACTAACCTGCAAGGTTTATATGACCTTGGCTATAATAAATTAGAAAGTTAAAAGGATCTTTCTTAAGTTATCAATGATAAGATACACATTCTAATAACTTTGATAGAGATAAAAATGATTTTTTTCTAAAAAAAAATCACCAAATCATTATTATATAAACAGGTCAAAAAGAATCATAGGAAAATGTGATTATGTGCATAGTCTGACCAGTGCTTAGAATGCTGAATTTGGGGATTACATGCAGAAATAACTATTTAATTCATGATTATAAAAAAAGACTTTAAATTAAATGAATTTAATAGAGAAACAATCATCTTATTCTCACCAGCCTAAACTTCAGTAACATCTTTCTCTTTATTTTGTTGTTCCTTCCCCTTCCTAACAAATGATATTAGAGAGAACACCTTGAAAGTGAAACTGTTAGTCACTCAGTTGTGTACTACTCTTTGTGACTCTATGAACCATAGCCTGCAAGACTCCTCTGTCCATGAGATTCTCCAGGCAAGAATACTGGAGTGGGTAGACATTCTCTTCTCCAGGGGATCACCCCCTTCAAGGGATTGAATCTGCATCTCCTGCTTGGCAGGTGGGTTCTTACTGTCTGAGCCACAAGGGAAGCCCAGAGAGGTCACCCTGTGTACATTATTAAAACAGTAAGTAAGTAAGTAAGTAAAGTCACTCAGTCGTGTCCGACTCTTTGTGACTCCATGGACTGCAACCCACCATGCTCCTCAGTCCATGGGATTCTCCAGGCAAGTACACTGGAGGGGGTTGCCATTTCCTTCTCCAGGGGATCTTCCCGACCCTGGGATCGAACCCAGGTCTCCCACATCAGAGGCAGACGCTTTAACGTCTGAGCTACCAGGGAAGCCCATTAAAACAGTACAAATATTTTATTATAAAATGTATACAACTAAAGTGTATTTTCTAATGATGACCAATGTTGGATGGGAAAATTGTCCAGTTACCATCAATCTACAATGCTGAATCAGTAATTTTACTCTAAAGAGCTGATCATGTTTGTTAAAGGAAGAAAGTGCCAACATACCAAAACAATATGTGTATTCTATTACTCTTCCCATTTGATGTTTGACAAAATAAAATAGTGCCTACCCAAACCACAATATCAGGTTATGTATCCAACTGAGTTTTGTTTACTTGAATCGATACACAGGATTGTGCACATTTATTTGTATTACCACAACCACAGATGGTAGTCACTGAATGTATGACATTTTTACATAGATGCATATGTTTTCAATGATGCTAAACTTAATAATTTATGTATTTTTTATATAGCCCGTGAGACTGAAAGGCAGCCAAACAGAGCCGCATCTAGAAATGTTGCTGATGTAAACTAAATTGCTGCTGCTGTCACTTCAGTCGTGTCCAACTCTGTGTAACCCCATAACGGCAGCCCACCAGGCTCCCCCGTCCCTGGGATTCTCCAGGCAAGAACACTGGAGTGGGTTGCCATTTCCTTCTCCAATGCATGAAAGAGAAAAGTGAAAGTGAAGTCGCTCAGTCTGTCCGACTGTTAGCGACCCCATGGACTGCAGCCCACCAGGCTACTCCGTCCATTGGATTTTCTAGGCAAGAGTACTGGGGTGGGGTGCCATTGCCTTCCCCATAAACTAAATTAAGTTGAGCATAATGTTATGCAAACAAAGTGGAAACTAAAGATTAAATATACATATCAGATGCAATCTTAGAACTTATCAAACACCATGGGTCACAAAGGTGAAAGACAGCATGAGCTTATATTAAATGATTAAAGGAAAACAGCTTCTGTTTAATGCTCTGGAATAGTGTTCTCTCTTGTCTTCTAAAAACAATTACACAGCACCAAGCAGAATAACATTCTTAATCCATCTGTGAATAAATACAACTGTGGCAGATGCAGTGGAGCCATTAATACACTGAATAGTTAGAAACTAGTTACCACAGATATAGAATCTACAGGGTTAATATTTAAAAAACAATACACATACTCTAGAATTATACCAAAAAGAAAGAAAAAGCTTTACCTGAAACTTATAAGTAAGCATTTTTTATTGCAATTAATATTTATCTCACCTGATAATATATAAATGAAACGAAAAATATCATATTGGAATTTACCAGACTATTTTCAAAGGAATTTTAATTGTTAGAGCTTAGTACATCTTTGGGTACTTTCAGCATGTGTAGATATTTTCAAAAATCTGGTAAAGTCTTTTCCCATACTACAATAGCAAATAGAAACACTTTTAAATGCTTTATTATGTGTATTTATAAACTAAGTACACTATATTTATTAACTAACTGCTTACTGATAAATTGTAAGATAGACAATGATCATGACTTGTGCGCCCAACATAAGACAAATGTTATTCTTAACATCAGTACTATAAATTGCTTTAAACTGATAATTAATAACTTCTAGAATAAATCTGTAAGAATAGAAAGCAATTCTTTTAATATTTCACAAAATAAACTTTCTTATGGGCAAAATTTAGACAAGTCATGATTCTGTCTAATGCACTGTACAAACCACTACTTCATGAACTTTAACTTAACAGATATTTTGCCTGAAATGCAATCACATTGTATAAATTTGCTATAAATTGAGTGGAAATGAAAAAGAATAGCTAAAAGAAACAATAAATAGTGCATATTTTGAAAATAAAAAAATAAATTTATAGATTAGGTTTCAGAAGAAAATCTAATAATCAAACCTAAACTTTTAAAATAAAAATATTATCTTTAGTAAATCAATGAATGAAAGTTAATTTACTCCAACTCTATAAATTTTTGATTTTAAACGTCTAATTATACAATCACATGCACACATATACAATTCACAAATAGAATTTTTTTTTAAAGTTTAACCCATAACAAAGCTGAAAAGTGAAAGAGATCACACAGATACCATATTTCTCAGCAGAAGAAGCAATTAGCTCTGAAGTCTGTTTCAGAAAAAAAATACCAGTTGAACAGGTACACACCACTGTTCTATGGCTAGGGTTTTTCCAGCTAATATGATTTTTGCTTTTTTGAAGTGTTTTGATATTAACAATCCAATTGCTATAGGGAAGTAAATGCTTAGGCTTTATATGTTCACCTAAAAGCATGGGCCACATGAACTCTCTCCAAATGATATTGACAAAGAAAAAGGTGGAGGGAATATTGTGACTTCAATCTGGAAAAGGCCTTAAAGAGTTTAGCAAGCAGCAGTAGAGATTAGAGAATTAGAGAATAGAAACAGTTTAAACAAATGTTTAGAACTGAATCCCATTTCTCTTTATATTTTCATCCATTTTTAGGAACTCATCTTAGTGGCTCAGTCTGACATAAATCACAGCAGGATCCTCAATGATCCGCCTCCCAGAATACTGGAAATAAAAGCAAATATAAACAAATGGGATCTAATTAAAATTAAAAGCTTCTGCACAACAAAGGAAACTATAAGCAAGGTGAAAAGACAACCCTCTGAATGGGAGAAAATAATAGCAAATGAAGCAACTGACAAACAACTAATCTCAAAAATATACAAGCAACTTATACAGCTCAATTCCAGAAAAATAAACGACCCAATCAAAAAATGGGCCAAAGAACTAAATAGACATTTCTCCAAAGAAGACATACGGATGGCTAACAAACACATGAAAAGATGCTCAACGTCACTCATTATCAGAGAAATGCAAATCAAGACCACAATGAGATACCACTTCACACCAGTCAGAATGGCTGCGATCCAAAAGTCTGCAAGCAATAAATGCTGGAGAGGGTGTGGAGAAAAGGGAACCCTTTTACACTGTTGGTGGGAATGCAAACTAGTACAGCCACTATGGAGAACAGTGTGGAGATTCCTTAAGAAATTGCAAATAGAACTGCCTTATGACCCAGCAATCCCACTGCTGGGCATACACACCGAGGAAACCAGAATAGAAAGAGACACATGTACCCCAATGTTCATTGCAGCACTGTTTATAATAGCCAGGACATGGAAACAACCTAGATGTCCATCAGCGGATGAATGGATAAGAAAGCTGTGGTATATATACACAATGGAGTATTACTCAGCCATTAAAAAGAATACATTTGAATCAGTTCTAATAAGATGGATGAAACTGGAACCAATTATACAGAGTGAAGTAAGCCAGAAAGAAAAACACCAATACAGTATACTAACACATATATATGGAATTTAGAAAGATGGTAATGAGGACCCTGTATGCAAGACAGCAAAAGAGATACAGATGTGTAGAGCGGACTTATGGACTCTGAGGGAGAAGGAGAGGGAGAGGGAGAGGGAGGGATGATTTGGGAGAATAGCATTGAAATATGTATACTATCATGTAAGAAATGAATTGCCAGTCTATGTTCAATGCAGGATGCAGGATGCTTGGGGCTGGTGTATGGGGATGATCTGGAGGGAAGATGTGGGGTGGGAGGTGGGAGGGGGGTTCATGTTTGGGAGTTCGTGTAAAAAAAATTAATATATACAAAAAAAAAGTATAAAAAAAAAAAGGAAAAAAAAAATTCTTTAAACTTGTTTTAAGCCTATTCATCCTCCTTGCTTAAAGAGCATTGATGACAGCTGCGTTTGAGATATTGAGCCAGGACAGTAGAGAATCATGGAATCTCCTACTTAATCTTTCTCAGCATCATAAACCTTGCTTCCCAACATTTATTACAGTTCCAATTTTACATTCATTTGAGGGTTAATTGGATAGTATCTATCTCTCAGCTAAACCAACAGTTGAGAAATTATTTTAACCCCCATTTATCTTTAGGATCTGCAACACTGAGTCATAACACGCATTTGATGTAACATTTGACGAATGGATAAATAAATAAAAGCAGAGACGACTCCCACAAAATCTTTTGGCCTAATCCTACTGAAGATCATGGTAAGCAAAAGCCTAACAGTCCTGCAGATCATATGTTGACTCATATCTTAAAATATTTACAGATAAAACAAATTAGATGGAATAATGTTCAGCATGTTAGCTTAGCAGCTTTTTTCCCCTCTGTTGTTTTAGAAAAAGTTTCCATATCTCTAAATATGATCTCTCTCAAAATAATCTTTAATCTTACTGAATGTTTATATCCATTGTAGATGTGCTAGTTAACTCTTCAAAATTGCTATTAACATGAAGTCCATGATATAATTTTATTCACGCCAGACTTATGCTCTCCATCAGTTCCCTGGAATCTTTCATCATTGTACCTTTCCTGTGTGAACTCCTAATGATCCTAAAATATTTATGCACATATAGATGATTTCCAATTAACTTTGGAGTATCAAATGACTGTGATTTGAGAAATTCATTAATGTATAAACTAAGTAAAAGAGGAGTAAGCCTATCTTGTATAAAGTAGTTTAAAAATAAATTTTTATTTTAGAAATCATTTAGGTTATGACTATATAATTATTAACCCATGTTTTGACAGGTGCAAAACAGGGCAAAATAACAAATAGATTATATTCCTCAGTTGTAGAAATGTATGTTTTATTATCAAGAGAAAGTTTTATGAAGATATTAATTAGCATTTACTAAGAAAGGTTGTGGTGTGTGATAGAATTAGCACAAAAGGAATTTAGTTCAGGATCATCCAATTAGCCAATCATGCAACTTTGGGCAAGCCATCCTGACTCTCAGCTTATTTTCTGTAAATAAGCAGTTTGGATCAATAAATGACAAATCTAAAGTTACACAGTTTTCTATGGTAACCTCAGGAGTTATCATTCTACTTCTATTATTCTTGTAAATTTTTGAATGGAGAATTTTAATACATTGTAAACTGTTTGCCAGGTTTAATAACCAAGACAAAGATTGAGAATTTCAGCACTTTTGTTATTTTAAAGAAAAGACATTTTAGTTGACCTTGATGAGAGTTAAGTATGTAGACACTACATGTAAAATGTTTAAAGTCTTAGCACTCAAAAGCGAGTCGATCATTTATTATACTGAAACAAATCTTAGTATACTGAATTGAATAGCTTGAGTTTTTAGAGTTAGTACTGGTTGGTAGCTTGATACTAAAATGTTACTTGGGGGAAAAAAGGAATAAATCATTATAAACTGTCAAAGCGAAGGTGGGATGAAGAAGATAAGATGGAGAGATGGTCAATAAAGAACAATTAACTCTCTGCTCGTAAAAGCTTTTAGGTAATTGCTGAGAAACAGAGCATGTACTCAGTGGTGACATGTTCTGATGTATTTGCCTCTCCCGGTTTCTCTCCCTCCTCTTTTCAGAAGCTTCCTCTTCCTCCTTCTGATTGACAAATGCCTAACAAGTACCTACCCAGGAGACAGAATGTATATGTAAACTATGGTGACTGCAATTTGCAGAAAGCTTTAGTACAATCATATAGGTTGTACTTATGTGTTTGTATGTGTATTATATCTAAAATCTACACTTTTATACACTACAAAAATAAGTGGTATTCTCACAGGCTCAGTTTTACCAAAAGTCATATCAGTAGATATACTTTGCATTTGCTCTGTTAAAGAAAGTCAATACTCAGACTACTCCACACACTCATTTTAATTGATATATTTTGTTGTTACTACAATTAAGTTGAAAAGTAGACCATATATAGTGTTGATCTTGGGTTAAGTGAGAGTACTAGGGTATAAAAAATTTTGATGGAGATAAAAAGACTAGTAGGGGCATAAAAGAGCCAAATGCCCTTGACTATACTCAGTTAGAATGTTCACATAAGTTACCCTTGTCTTTGTTAAGACCGCTATCCTCTCAAAGTCCCAAAGAAAATTTCCCTCTTCCAATTAACATAGCTAGGTATTTGTAATGATGTGTGGATTTTCTTTGCTAGTTAAAGCTCTGTGTGTGTGCGTGCGTGTGTGTGTGTGTGTGTGTGTATGTGTGAAAGAGAGAGAGGAAGATGGTCTTTAAGTGCCTTGGCTTACTCACTTTCCATGCCATTCTTCTCCTCTCACATTTCCCAGTGGCAGTATAGGGTGAGATGTGATAGAAGAGGTGAGAATAAAGGAAGCTTATCACTTTCTTAAGGTCAGCTCTGCTGTTTCTCCAGGCTCAGATTTCTAATTTTTGACCCTGTACAAAGGATAAGTTGAATTTATATTTTGGAAAATGCCAAATAAGCAAGTAACAAAATCAAAATTAGGCCTAACCTAAGGCCAGATAAATGAAACTGCAATTTTGAAAGACAGACTGTTCACTCTACTCTGAGGTCCATGAAAGAACCAAAAATACTTTCATCTAGCTCAGGTGGTGATGCTATGACTAATTTATTAAATTATTTTCCTTCCTATAGTGAATGGCCATATAAAGACTTATCTTTTTTAGTTTTAGAACTTGAAGACTGGTAAAGATGAATTTCATTGAGGCAATCCACAAAATAAATGATTTTTTTAACACTTAAAGTAAATACTGAATGTTTTCACAAAGTTAACATGATGGCCTTAATTTGTGTTTTTATTTATAAATGCAAGTACCCACTGCTTTACAAAGTCACTTAAAAAAAAAACCCCTTAACCTTTGGAGCTAGATAAAAGATCATTGCACTTGGAGGCAAAATAAAAATAACATTTCCGAATTTCCACCTGGATGTCTACTTTCACTGAATGTACACCTTGTTCAAGTCCTTTCTTGAAACAGAATGATTAGTAGTATCTTCACTGAGTATCAAAAGAAATGTCTACATTCTGAAAGAATACCATATTGATTTATTCTGATTTCAGCAAACCATTTTCTCTATAAGCAATCATTGTATGTTATTAAGCATATATTCTCTGAAATATAGTGCATTGGAACATTTGTTGAAGCATCTCTTTCAGCATGAGAACTGCTATTCTACCTTGTTGAAACATCTTGCATAAATAAATGCCAAGGAAGTTATAAAAGCTCTCCTCTTTTATGGAGTTTGGCTAAAGAGCAATGATAGAAACTTCTGTGTATTACCAGTAATTATGTCACAAGTCACTTTAATCACATATAAACATAGAAAGAATGTGAAAAAATAAGTTTATAATTTCTCAATTAATCATAACCTTCACTGTGTCTGTTCTATTATTCATGACAATTGGAAAACAATTTGCAAATTTCCAAGCTATAAATATTGTTACTTTTGTGAGATCAAGAAATCTGTTGGTAAGAAGTAAAGTAGAAAGAAAATTCATTTAATATGATTTGTTGTTCAGTTGCTCAGTCATGTCTGATTCTTTGCAACCCTGTCGACTGCAGCAGGTCAGGCTTCCGTGTCCTTCATTATCTCCTGGAACTTGCTCAAACTCATATTCATCAAGTCAGGGATGCCATCCAACCATCTCATCCTCTGTCATTCCTCCTGCCTTCAATATTTTCTATCATCAGAATCTTTTCTAAAGAGTCGGCTCTTCGCATCAGGGGGCCAAAGTATTGGAACTTCAGATTCAGCATCAGTCCTTCCAATGAATATCCAGGATTGATTTCCTTTAAGATTAACTAGTTTGATCTCCTTGCAGTCCAAGGGACTCTCAAGAGTCTTCTCCAACACCACAGTTCAAAAGCATCAATGACTACATGACTACTAGAAAAACCACAGCTTTGACTATCGGACCTTTGTTGGCAAAGCAATGTCTCTGCTTTTTAATATGCTATCTAGGTTTGTCATGGCTTTTCTTCCAAGGAGCAAGCGTCTTTTAATTTACTGGCGCAGTCACCATCTGTGGTGATTTTGAAGCCCCAAAAATGAAATCTGTCAGCATTTCCAATGTTCCTTCATCTATTTGCCATGAAGTGATAGGACCAGATTCCATGATCTTCGTTATTTGAATATTGAGTTTTAAACCAGCTTTTTCACTCTTCTCTTTCACTTTCATCAAGAGGCTCTTGAGTTCTTCACTTTCTGTCATAAGGGTGGTGTCATCTGCATATCAGAGGTGGTTAATATTTCTCCCAGCAATCTTGATTCCATTCACCCAGCCCAGTATTTCATATGATGAACTCTGAATATAAGTTAAATATGCAAGGTGACAATATACAGCCTTGACATACTCCTTTCCCAATTTGGAATCAGTCCATTGTTCCATGTCCATTTCTAACTGTTGCTTCTTGACCTGCATACAGGTTTCTCAGGACACAGTTAAGGGGTATGGTAGGCTGGTATTCCCATCTTTTTCAGAATTTTCCACAGTTTGCTATGAACCACANCCTTGACATACTCCTTTCCCAATTTGGAATCAGTCCATTGTTCCATGTCCATTTCTAACTGTTGCTTCTTGACCTGCATACAGGTTTCTCAGGACACAGTTAAGGGGTATGGTAGGCTGGTATTCCCATCTTTTTCAGAATTTTCCACAGTTTGCTATGAACCACACAGTCAAAGGATTTAGATTGCTCAATGTAGCAATAAAGGCTTTTCTGGACTTCTCTTGCTTTTTCTACAATCCAACAAATGTTGGCAATTTGATCTCTGGTTCCTCTGCCTTTTCTAAATCCAGCTTGAACATCTGGAAGTTCTCGGTTCACTGTTGAAGCCTAGCTTGAAGGGTTTTGAGCATTACTTTGCTAGCATGTGAGATGAGTGCANATTCTCTTGCTTTTTCTACAATCCAACAAATGTTGGCAATTTGATCTCTGGTTCCTCTGCCTTTTCTAAATCCAGCTTGAAAGTCTGGAAGTTCTCGGTTCACTGTTGAAGCCTAGCTTGAAGGGTTTTGAGCATTACTTTGCTAGCATGTGAGATGAGTGCAATTGTGTGGTAGTTGGATCATTCTTTGGCATTGCCTTTCTTTGGGATTGGAATGAAAATTGACCTTTTCCAGTCCTGTGGTGACTGCTGAGTTTTCCACATTTGCTGCCATATTGCGTGTGGCACTTTCACAGCATCATCTTCCAGGATTTGAAATAGCTCAGGTAGAATTTCATTATCTCCACTAGCTTTGTTCACAGTGATGCTTCCTAAGGCCCACTTGACTTAGCATTCCATAATGTCTGGCTGTAGGTGAGTGATCACACCATTGTGGTTATCTGAGTCATGAAGATCTTTTTTGTATAGTTCTTCTGTGTATTCTTGCTGCTGTTTCTTAATATCTTCTGCTTCTGTTAGGCCCATACCATTTCTGTCCTTTATTGTGCCTTTGCATGAAATGTTTCCTTGGGATCTCTAATTTGCTTGAAAAGATCTGTGGTCTTTCCCATTCTATTGTTTCCCTCTATTTTTCTTTTTTCTTTCTCTTTTTGCATTGATCACTGAGGAAGGCTTTCTTATCTCTCCTTGCTGTTCTTTGGTACTCTGCATTTAGATGGGTATATCTTTCTTTTCCTCCTTTGCCTTTTGCTTTTCTTCTTTTCTCAGCTATTTTTAAGGCCTCCTCAGACAACCATGGTGTCTTTTAGCATCTCTTTTTCTTGGGGATGGTCTTGAGTACCATCTCCTGTACAATGTTATGAACCTCTATCCATAGTTCTTCAGACATTCTATCAGCTCTAATCCCTATGTCACTTCGACTATATAATCATAAGGGATTTGATTTAGGTCAGATCTGAATGGTACTGTGGGTTTTACCTATTTCCTTCAGTTTAAGTCTAAATTTTGCAAAAAGGAGTTCATGATCTGTTGCACAGTAAGCTTCCAGTCTTGTTTTTGCTGACTGAATAAAGCTTTTCCATCTTTGGCTGCAAAGAATATATTCATCTGATTTCGGTATTGACTATCTGGTGATGTTCATGTGTAGAGTCTTCTCTTGTGTTGTTGGAAGACGATGTTTGTTATGATGAGTGCATTCTCTTGGCAATACTCTGTTAGCCTTTGCTGTGCTTCATTTTTAAAATGTTTTTTTTATTAAAATACTTTTTCCTGCTTCATTTTTAATATGATGACAATATATTAATCATGAATCATACAAAACTTCTGCTACAACAAAAGTTATGTGGAACTAGGTATGTGCAAGGAGCATGCTTGAGTTGAACACTAAGTCTATAGTTGAACTTTAATGATGCACTACATAATGGACAGGGTCTTTCCCTTCTCCACTCCAGACCTGCATTCAGACTTAACCACATTCTGGTATGCAAATACCATCCAGATGATATTATGGACCTCCCTCTCTCAACTTGCTAACATTATTTTAAGCATCTGAGTATCTTCCTTTAATCTTCAGACCCTAAAGAAACCTCATTAGAATTTAAGTATATATAACAGATACCAGACCACCTGACCTGCCTCTTGAGAAACCTATATGCAGATCAGGAAGCAATAGTTAGAACTGGAAAAAAAAAAAAGGATAACCAAAAAAAAAGCAAGTCATGTGAATTGTTCAGTTTCTCAGTGCACATGAAAGTTAGGTTTACACTGCAGTCTAGTCTGTAATGTGCAAAGCATTATGTCCAAAAAAAGGTACATACCTTAATTTTGAAATACTTTATTGCTAAAAAATGTTAACCATCCTCTAAGCCTTCAGTGAGACATAACCTTTTTGCTGGTGGAGGGTCCTGCCTCAGTATTGACAGATTCTGACTGATCAGGCAGTGGTTGCTGAAAGTTGGGGTTGGTGTGGCAGTTTCTTTAAAAAGGTAACAATGATGTCTGCCATACTGATTGACTCTTCCTTTCAGGAATAATTTCTCTGTAGCACGAAATGCTATTTCAGAGCATTTTACCCATGACAGAACTTCTTTCAAAATTAAGGTTAACCCCTGTCAAACCCTGCCACTGCTTTCTCAACTAAGTTTGCGTACTATTCTAAATCTGTTGTCGTTTCAGCATCTTCGCCAGTAGATTCCACCTCAAGAGACCACTTTCTTTGCTCACCCACAGGAAGCAACGCCTCCTGTGTGAAGGCCTTATCTGCAACTGCAGGAGCTCAGTTACATCTCAGGCTCCTCTTCTAATTACAGTTCTCTTGCCNCGTTTCAGCATCTTCGCCAGTAGATTCCACCTCAAGAGACCACTTTCTTTGCTCACCCACAGGAAGCAACTCCTCCTGTGTGAAGGCCTTACCTGCAACTGCAGGAGCTCAGTTACACCTCAGGCTCCTCTCCCAATTACAGTTCTCTTGCCGTTCCCACCACCTCGGCAGCCACACCCCCAGTGCCGTCTTGAATCCCTCATCCATGAGGGCTGGAATCAACTTCTTCCAGACTCCTGTTAACGTCCATATTCTCACCTCTTCCTGTGAATCATGAATGTTCTTGGTGGCATCTAGAATGGTGAATCCTTTCCAGAAAGTTCCAGCTCAGAGGAACCACTATCTATGGCAGCCTTATGAAGTATGTGCTGTGCTGTGCTGTGCTGTGCTGTGGTCAGTGGCTCAGTCATGCCCAAATCTTTGTGACCCCATGGAGTGTAGCCTGCCAGGCTCCTCTGTCCATGGAATTCTCCAGGCAAGAATACTGGAGTGGGTTGCCAACCCACTTTCAGGGCATCTTCCCAACCCAGGGATTGAACCCAGGTATCCCACATTGCAGGCAGATTCTTTACCGTTTGAGCCACCAGGGAAGCCCCTATGAAGTATATTTCTTCAGTAATAAGACCTGAAAGTCAGATTTACTCCTTGATACATGGGCGGAATGGATGTGCCTTAGCAGCATGTAAACAACTTTAATCTCCTTGTCCATCTGCATCAGAGACCTTGGGTGATGAGGTACATCATCAATGAGCAGGAATATTTTGAAAGGTATCTTTTTCCTGAGCAGTACATCTCAATAGTGGGCTTAAAGTATTCAGTGAACCATTTTTCAAATAGATATGCTGTCATCCAGGCTTTGTTTTCCATTTACAGAACACAAGCAGAGTAGATGTAGCATAATTCTTTTAGATTTATGCTATGACTTATTGACTATGCCAAAGCCCTTAACTGTGTGGATCACAATAAACTGTGGAAAATTCTGAAAGAGATGGGAATACCAGACCACCTGACCTGCCTCCTGAGAAACCTGTATGCAGGTCAGGAACCAACTGTCAGAACCGAACATGGAACAGCAGACTGGTTCCAAATAGGAAAAGGAGTACGTCGAGGCTGTATATTGTCTCCCTGCTTATTTAACTTATATGCAGAGTACATCATGAGAAGCGCTGGACTGGAAGAAGTACAAGCTGGAATCAAGACTGCTGGGAGAAATATCAATAACCTCAGATATGCAGATGACACCACCCTTACGGCAGAGAGTGAAGAGGAACTAAAAAGCCTCTTGATGAAAGTGAAAGAGGAGAGTGAAAAAGTTGGCTTAAAGCTCAACATTCAGAAAACGAAGATCATGGCATCTGGTCCTGTCTCTTATACACATCTAGATGTGTATAAGAGACAGTCATCAAACCTTTCAACTTCAGCTTCTTCGGC